>PISX010006610.1:0-95960 GCA_004024625.1 Mellivora capensis | reverse complement strand
AGTGTAAAAGACCATTAAAAACAACCCATTTTGATTTAATTGGAGGCGGTGCACCGTGGGGCCAGGTGAGGAGGCCCGTCAGCCCCGCTCACCCCGGCTGAGCCTCTCTCCCTGCGCGCAGGGCCGGGCCGGGGGGAGGCGGGCGCGCGTGCCTTCCAGACGCTTCGCCTTTCAAAAACTGTCTGAGGGAGCGGTGAATAGGAGACAGGAGAGCCTTGGCGGCGGCGGCGGTGGAAGCTGCTTTCAATGGGGTTGTCAGCAGGCGCCCTGACAGGCAGAGCTGCCGGGGAGGGGCCCCTTTTCTCCCCGGGGCCCAGAGGACGGAGGCTGCGGGGCGCGATTCTCCGGGGAGGCGGCCGTCGCGCGTCCAGCTGCCAGCGGGAGAGGGGGACCTCCGCCCGGGTCCTTAGCCCGCTCTGCCCGCTCGGAGGCGTCGCAGGACAGGTTCTGGCTGGTCATGGGAGTCCGATCTGCCGTTGGCAGCAGGACCCGGTCTTTTTATTTTAAGCTCAAGTAAGAGCCAAGGAGGGAGTCCGAGAAGGAGGCGCGTTGCTGCGGCCCTCGGGAGTCTGGGAGCCGAGGCTCCCCCAGCGGAGGCCGTGGGGCCGCGCCCCTGCAGACAGGTCTACATCGTCCCTGTCAGAAGAGGCCCCTTGCTATAAATATTAAGGCAGGCTCGGAGCGGGCTCTCCCGCCCGGCTGGGCGCCCCGGCTCGTGGATCAGCTGCGTGTAGATCTGAGCGCGAGTGTAGACTCCCTGACGCCGGGGACCGTGTTCCGCATGTCGGTGCCCGGATCGGTGACCGCCACGGGTACCTCATAAATGGCTAATTGGCGCTCGCAGATCTCAGAGAGGTCTACGATTCGTGTATGACTCTCACCCCCGTCCCACGGGCAGTGGCCTGCTGCTCGGCCGACAAGACAAGGCTTCCAGGAGCACAAGGTGCTGGAGGGGTGTCTTTGGGAGAGCGAGGGGGAGACACACCGGCCGATGCCCTCGTCAGCCTCCGCCGTTCATGCTGATGAAGGATCGGGCTGGGAGGAGACCCCGGATCCCTAGCTAGCATCAAATTCCAGAGCTCCAAATTTCGCTGCTGGTTTTAGACAATGGGGATTCCTTAATTACTTTCTCTGGAAGTGTACCTGCTTCCTCAGGTAGTGCGAGGTGGTTATCCAGGCGCTCGGTTCCGTGGTTGACAGCGTCTTTGATTTTGTGCTTGGTTGCAAATTAAGTCCTTTGCTGAGCCGTCCGCACAGTGCCCGGCAGTGCCTCATCCCTTATTCATGCCGGTTGTTGAACAGCCCGCGCTGCTGCCAGCGAGGCGGGGCGCGCTCAGAGGCTTGGGGTCCGTGGCCCGCTGGGTTGGGGCGCTCATGGTCTTTCCCCTTTTCCCTTATTGAAATAGTGAGCGGGAAGAACTGGGGGAGGGTAACTCTTAAGAAGGAATGGAGCCTCTCTGTGGCTGACGGGGCCGACTCCGCCAAGTCAGAAACAGGGGCGGAGTGAAGTGTCCTCAGCCAGACGGCAAGGGCGTTCTGCCATGTTCTGGACACGGTTCTGGAGAAGGAGCGACAGACAGGAGACTAAGAGAGGTCTTGGGGTTATTCGACTGCTAGGGGCACTCTGTAGACACTAAATCCAGTCTTGCCGAGATCACTACGTGGACGGATGGATGGGCAGACGGATGGATGGATGGATGGAGGGATGGATGGATGGATGGATGGACAGACACATGGATGGATGAACAGACGGATGGATGGTTGGAGGGATGGATGGATGGACGGACGGAGAGATGGATGGATGGATGAATGGATGGACGAATGGATGGACAGATGGATGGATGGATGGAGGGATGGATGGACAGACACATGGATGGATGAACAGACGGATGGGTGGTTGGAGGGATGGATGGATGGACGGACGGAGAGATGGATGGATGGATGGATGGACGGATGGACGGATGGAAGGATGGACAGATGGATGAACTCACACCGACTCTTGTATTAAATGACTCAAGTGACATTGACCAGAGTCTCACAAATATATAGAAAGGCAGTTCAAGTGGACAAATCTTTTTTTTTAAGATTTTATTTATTTATTTGAGAGAGGGTGTGCAAGCAGGGGGAGAAGCAGAGGAGGAGGGAGAGAGGATCTGAAGCAGACTGCGAGCCAAGTGCCAAGCCTGACATGGGGCTCGGTCTCATGACCCTGAGACGATGACCTGAGCCAAAACCGAGAGTCACACACCCAACCGACTGAGCCACCCAGGCGCCCCACGTTGAGGAATGTTCTATGACTGTGGGTAAAGGTCGAGAACACGACACCGCGTGGTAGAGGTCGTGGCACCTGGGCAGTCCACTGTCACTGCCACACAGCGCCCCACTTCTGACGGTCGGAGCTCTGCACCCGGAGGAACCATCAAGAACGAAGGCGTCCATGCAGAGACAGTCTTCGCACGGCTGCCGCTTCCTGGGGGCAGGTGATTCAGGGAAAGCAGGCAGATTTTGGCTGAATGTGAGAAGGGAGTGGCTGTGCACGATATTCCTGCGCTGAAGCCCTGGCCCCAGTGCAATGGCATTTGGGACGGAGGGTAGGTAGTAACTAGGTTCGGACAAGGTCAGGAGGGCGGCCTCCAGGATGGGATTCGTGCCCGTGGAAGGAGAGGCTCTGCAGAACCCGCTTCCTCTCTCCCCGGGCCAGCCTAGGAGACTCTCACCAGAACCACACCCCGCAGGCTCCCTGACCTTGGGGCGCAGCCGTCAGGACCGAGAGATTGACGTCGGCTGCAGGAACCACCCCGTCTGTGGTATCTGGTGTAGCCGCTGGAGCAGACCAACGGTCCTTGGGGCTGTGTATCAGATGAGAGCCTGCCTCCCACAGGCACGTTTCCGACAGAGGCCTCAGCGCGCTACGGAGCAGACACATGGGGCGCACCCGCACGCTGCGGTACACGCGTGTCTAAACCTCCGTGTGGAGCTGCTGACACTGGCCAGGGAGCTCCGGAGCTGCTTGCCGAAAATGCAGGCCTGGGGCCGCCCGGGTGGCTCCCTCGGTCAAGCCTCTGCCTTCGGCTCAGGTCGTGATCTCGGGGTCCTGGGATGAGCCCTGCGTCGGGCTCCCTGCTTGGCGGGGAGCCTGCTTCTCCGTCTCCCTCTGCTGCTCCCCCTGCTTGTGATCTCTCACACTCTCTGTCAAATAAATAAGTAAATCTTAAAAAAAGGAAATGCAGGTTTGGAGGCTACCCCAGACCCACTAGAATGGATCCTGGGGTGGGCCCTGGAATCTGCATGTTTTTTGAGAGAGAGAGAGAGAGGCTGGGGGAGAGAGGGAGAGGGAGAGGAAGGGAGAGAGCACGTGCGCAGAATGGGGGAGGGGCAGAAGGTCAAAGAATCCCACGCAGACTCCACACTCAGTGCAGAACCCGTCCTGGGGCTTGATCTCGTGACTCTGAGATCATGACCTGAGCTGAAATCAGAGCCAGACCCTCAACTGACTGAGCCTCACCCAGGAGGCCCTGGAATCTGCATTTTAAAGCTCTCCTCAGAGGACCACAGGCACGGCCAAGTTGCATCCATAGGAGCCGATGCCATAGCCCTGCCCCACATAGAGGGTGTGACGCTCCATGACCGTCCCCTGGCCAGGCCCACGCCAAGCGCTTCACACCCATGACCGCACTTGCCCTCTGTCATTGTCCCCACTTTACAGGTGCAGCACGAGGCCAGCACAGGGAGGCGAGCCCCCTGGCTCAGTCTTCGGCCAGGCTCCTCTCTGCCTCCTGCTTTTTCCTGCAGCAGGTCCCGATCAATGGCCTCTTTTGTTTTCGGCCTTGGGGCCGAATTGCAATTTAAAAGATGCGCAGGTGTTTTATCAAGATCTAAAGGCTTTCAGGGCAGTGGGAAGTTTTGTTTATTGCAAGGGCTTAAATCAGCCAGAGCAGGGCTGGCCACGGCCCTCTGGACGCCTATAAAAGCCCAGTTCCTGACCGCCCTTCACTCTCCTTCCCAGGTCCGGCATTTAGCCCCGAACTGGCCCCTGACCTCAGTTTCAGGTCCGTAGTATTTATGGGCTCCACCAAGGCCTGCGGCCTGGGGCAGCCGGCCAGAGGGTGCAAGCTGCTGCTCCACCGCTCGGCTGGGCCTGTGCACATGACCTCAGGCCTTCAGGCACAGGCACGTCCCCTCTGAGACAGCGCAGCTCTTCTCGGCCACGGAGGGTTATTGGGAGCATTGGCACAAGGTGAGACTTCCTCGAAGCTCCCAAGAGGTGCTCCAGGTGTGTGAGCTCCGGCGTCGTCATCGTCACCGCCTTTGGGAGCGCCGCCTCCGAGGGACTTCTTGGACACACCCCCCCCGCGCGTCCAGCCGCTGGACTGGGGTCACAGCGCCCCCGTTCTCTTGTGCGATCTAGCTCATCTTTGCCCACGACGTCTCTGAGGAGGGGGAGGGGCGAGGCCAGCAGACACCCCCATCTTCTCACTTCTCCGCGACACTTGCTCTCTGTCACTGGCAGACTCCGCATCTCTGAGGGACAGCAGTGGGTCCCGGGGGGCCACCGTATTGATTGCTTGTGGCCTTGAGACACAAGCATACCAGCCTCCTGGTCCGTCTCACCCGTACTTTTGACAAAGCTCAGGTCACCCGAGCAAATCATCTAATGTTGTTTATTGCTGGAACCTGCTGCTGGCCACGTGCTGGGCAGCTCTGGATCCGTCCCGGTGACAGCATGGGTGCCTGGTGACAGGCGGAGGGGACACATGGCAGTGAGGTGCTCAGAGGTTAGCCCCAAGTCCTGCTCAAGCCGGCAGATTCCATGTACATCACCAAGAACTGTTCTCTCAGGGAAGAGTGGAAGAAGACGTTGGGGATCCACGAAGTCCCACTGAGTCCCCCAAATTCAAGGTGGGATTCTAGCTTTCTCTGGAGGTTAGAAACACATGCCTGATGCCGAGACAAGCTGTCTTACCTATTTTCTGGTTGATTCTCAACACAAAATTTGAGATGTTTTTTGCCCCCTGGTGGGGGAGAAGAGCTTTCTCTAGAGAACCGAGAGTTCCCAAGTGCCAAAGTGTAAAGGGGACAGTCAGGCTGGGGGTCCCCAGTTAGAAGCGCCAGCTCCCACCTCTCTGGGCCCCAACATTGACGCCTGGCCTCTCCCTCTGTCTCCTGGGAGCCCAGATTTGTCCTGCCGTTCAAGGAACTTTGCCGCTGCCCCCCCACCTCCCGCCCCTCCTTTCCCCTCGTTCCCGTCCCCGGAGGCTCAGCTCTGGCTCTTTGCGACTTGCCATGTCACCTCATGAACAGGTGCCTAAAAATTCTGTCCCTCCACAGTGCCAGGTTATGTAAAACCAACTAAAACCCGCTCTTCTCTGTCCGGCGAGGCGGCTCTTCTGCACCCTGATCTGGTTTCTAATGGGGGCATCCATATTTAGGGAAGAAATGTCACCTGCCTCAGGACCTCTGAATCCTCTGAATCACTCTCCCTAGCGCCCTGTTTCCGCGTGTGACACATTCCATCCTGGTGCTCGGTGCCCGACGCGGCGACACGGGCTGATTCTTATTCCAACGCGACAGAGCGAGAGGATTCTTAAAATACACCGCTGGTGCGGGGCCCTCGGGGAGGGCAGCAGATCTGACACCTGTCCGGAGAAGGGCTCCTATGTTGTGGGCCCTTTGGAGAGGGGGTGGCAGCTGGGTGGACAGGCTCGGAGCCCGCTCTGGGGGTTTAACAGAGAGTTAACTTTCCAGCCGGCTATGATTTGTAAGGGAGCTTAAAGGTGGGAAAGAAAATCCTTTTCTTAGATTCAGCAGCTTTCACTAATCAGCTGCATCTCTGGGTGTCACCGCTTGGCTGACTGCTGATTTTTTTTTTTCTCCCGCCGTCTCCGGTTCTATTAGGGAGCCAGGGGCCCAGGAGACCCAAGGCAGGGTTAGTCTTCCACAAAGAGAGGAGTCTGATCCCAGCATTCAGAGCACAAGAGCTTGTAAATCAAACTGTTAGCTTAATAGCTTGGGTCATTATTCTAAAGCAGTGGGGCGGGAACCGAAAGCCAAATGAAAATATAGTCAATTTGTTCATACTTTAGTGACTGAATGACTATGTAATGTCCGCGGGTATTGGCACTGCGGAAGACAGACAGGTCTGTTGGGGGAGAGGCGCCGTGTTCGGAGTGAGGGGTGACCTCGAGATGCTTGGGCAAACCTCCCTCCAAAATGGGTTTGGGATCTCCAATTATAACACGGGCTTGGCCAGAGAGAGCCAGACTCAGGGAGCTGGCCGCCTTCACTGCTGGGAGAGCGCTGGCCTCTGATCTCCGCGCCTGATGGAAACCCAGGGCGAGAAACCAAGCGTGGCCAGCGACACCGGAGGGCCTGTGAGTTCAGGAGGGACTGGGCTGAAGGGGGCTTGAGCCCTGGGACAAGCACCCGAAGAAGGATGGAGTGTCCCTACCTTTCAAACACATTAAAAAACAAACAAACTAACAAACAAACAAACAAAACAGCCTTACTGGTTTTGTAAAAGTCATATACTCACTGTAAAAATTCAAAAAATGCAGAAAGGAGCATCAGAGAAGGTAAAACTCAGCCTCAGCCCACCCCAGGGATCGCTGCTGCTGCCACCGGGGGGCCCCTCCCTCCAGACGTCTGTCCTTGAGCACACAGGGGTGGGCCCCTCTATCCCTACGGCGTCACACAGTGCGGTTCTTCCCCTGGTAATGGGTCAGGGACGTGGCAGTGAGTAGACCAAGGTCCTCATCTCAGAGGCTGTATACCGCTCCACAGGATTACACACTGTCTGTGCGATGTCAGGGCGGGATCCCTCAGCTCCTTCACCGGCACGTCAGGGCTTACCCCGCTGTGGGGGTGCCGCCGGGCAGACATGGGACCCACTGCCCCCTCATTTGTCTTTGAGCTGCTATCACGGGCAGTCATTATAAAGAAGGATGAACCATCTGATTTTCTTGGCTTAACATCAGGCGGCCGTAGGATGCGTGGTTCAGACTGGGTCAGTTTTGAGAGCAGAAGGTGGGCATTATTACTAATCCCGCCCCCCAACAGGCAAGCCTGGATTCTGGCCCCTGCCTTGAAAACCCGAGCAGGTGGGCCAGCCTGTATCAGGATCACATTGGTGGGGGTAAAGTTATGGGGCTTGGCCGCACCCCAGCTCCGGCTGCCAGCTAGGGTTGGCATCTCCCCACCATTTCAGGCTTCTGGACACCCCAGGTGGAATCACTCCAAACTTCCCCGTCTAGCCGTCCAGCCCTCTGTCCGTCAACCCACGTCACCCTTGCCGGTCACCAGGGACCCTCTGGCAGTATGACATCGGCACCGAGAGCAGGGCTTGGCGCAAAAGTGATGAATGAGATTTGTGAATGAATGAGGAAATGAATGAATGATCACCAGGCCCATCCCCAGGGCAGATGTCATGTGTTGGCACCTGAATAGAGTCCAGGTGTCCTGCCGAATGCATTAGTGTGTCATCGAATCCTTCTGCTAGCCCCATGTTCAGAAGACGGAATGGGGACGGGAACCAGTAAAGCCATGTGACAGGTAGGGAGAGTCAGGGTCGCCATGTGACCCAGGGCCGCTGACCCGGAGTCATGTGCACACACAGACATAGCATGTGGGTTCCCTCCTCCCTCCCCGCAGCCCCCAACACACTGGGGAAGGGCATGAGACCCGTTGCCACTGGACACAGAGGGTGCCGGCTCCAAGCCCAGCAATCCCTCCACTAGGGATGGGAGGAGGTGTGTTCACATCCTTCCCCAAAATGGGAGCCTGGGGAAGAGTCTGAGCCACTTTCCCTGGCAGTTCACTCTGGGATTGGGTTCTGCCACCTCCAAGAGCCACCAGCCCCCTCCTACACGGCTCCTTGAGTCGTGACCCTGGGATCATTAGCCTTCGGTTTGGAAGAGATATTTTAGAACAGGGCTACCTTCACTTTCAGGTGAGGAAACTGAGGCCCAGAGAGACCCTTAGCCAGCTGGTGGCACGGCATCCATTGGCCAGCAGTGGGCTGACCCTCTCTCTGGGCCCCGGGCATCGTGGCAAAGGCTGGTGGCACAGACCAGAATGGGCACTGGAATCCCAAGCAGCCCGTGGCTGGTCGCAGGGGTACGGTCCCGGGCGGTGGCGGGGGCAGCATGCCGCTGAGCGCCCCTCAAGGTGCCTGGGCCGGGGAGGGTCTGGGCAGCCCCCTCGCGGGCCGGCCGCGTGGTGCAGGCAGCCAGCTTGCTCGCGTTGACCCAGCGCAGGGAGCAGGCCGCCGCGCCCCTGCCTGCTGCTTTTCCACGGGAGAGGTGTTTAATTATTTCTGACAGGGTTCAGCGTCGACATCTGTTCTGAGCTGGGAGCGTCCATTTAGGTCATCCATCACTGTGACAGGTTCAACTTTTTTGGAAGCGCTTTTCCCTTTCATAATGGGGCTGGGGTGGGGGGCGCGGTGGCTGGGCACAGACACGAGGCATAGACAAAGACCCTCCTGGGGCTCCGGGCAGGACGCTGCGTAGCCCTCGGCCGCTGTCGCCGCCGCACTGGCCCTCCGGAGCTCGGGCCCTGTGGGGGCTGCCAGAATGGGGGATGCCGGGATGCTCCGGTCGGGAAGGGACTCTCGGCGGATCCGTGAAAGGCTTTTTTTCATTCTTCTGCCATTCTGTGCCGTGCTGGTCATTCATTCATTCATCTCCTCCTTCATTCATTCTTCCTGCAGACATTCACTGACCGCTCCCTGGGTGTGGGTCACAACAGCTGGGGCTCCCATTTTGCTGGGGAAGGTGGACAACTAATTGCCCAATTAACTAATTAATTGCAGTGAGGATGCACACTGTGAAGGGGAGAAAGGAGCCCCGCTGAGCTGGAGAGGCACCTGCCGGGACGCAGCCGGAAGTGAGGGAAGGACCCTCAGGATGGAATCTGGGATCCTTTCCTACCGGGCACGTTCCTTCAGCCCGCGGGGCCCGGGGCCTCAGGTTGCACATCAGCTGAAGGGGGCGTCCTTTCTGTGACATAATGCATGTCCAGCGCTAGGCGCACAGTGAGAGCTAAAGGCTTCCCATTGCTACTGTTTCCCCAAAGTGGGGACCAAGGGCTGCATCCATAAAGGCATCACTCCGGGGGGCTGGGGGCTCTGCTGGGCTGACCACGGTGGCACCCAGGGACAAGCCTTGCTCTGAGAGTCCTACAGAGGACCTTCCAGAAACCCATGAACATCCCCCAAAAGATGAAAAGTGTCCCGTGAATCCTGGGGCGGGCATGTTTATGCTTTCTCGTTGTTTCCGTGGCACAGCGGGTCGTGTGTTGGAGCTTGGGGCCCACGGTCAGAGGAGCCAGGCTTCCAGGCCCCACCACCCTGCTCACTGGGGAGGACAGCTCAGACTCTGCTTCCCCTCTGTGCCCCGGAGCAGCGGGGTCGTGGGGGGGGGGGGCGCTCGCTCTGAAGACGAAGCACACCAGTACACAGAGATGACTTAGTGCGGTGCCTGGCGCCCAAGACAGGGGTGGCCTTCACAGGCTGTCCCCTGTTGCTCTGACCGCATTTCGGTGACAGCAGTCTAGAACGGAAGAGCGCAGCACAGCTGAGTCAAAGCCCCCCTTTTAAAACAGAAACTAGTTCGTTCGTGTCCGACTCTGGGCCGGGACCATGGGGACACCGGCGTGGAAGACATGCCCTCCTCATATTGGAGAGTTGGGGTGGGGACAGGGGTGGGGGCCCTTTCCTTGCTCCTCTGGCCCAAGACCACCTGAGCCCTCCTTTGTCCCCTGCCTCAGTAGCTCTGGGCAGATTCTAAATTGGAGCTGGGGGACAGGGGCTGACGCCACAGAGCTGAGTCCTGTCCACGGCCTCTCGTGCTCGTGCAGCGCTGGGTTCCCGTCCCTCCCTGGGCAGCCTCCCAGGGAAAATCAGAGAGAGAAATCCGAGCAAAAAGAGCAAAGGAAGGAAGATGATGGAGGAAGGGCCAGGAAGGAAGCTGTGGGGAGAGGGGAGGGGAGGAATGCGGTCAAAAAGGCAGGAAACTGGGGGAGACAAGAGAAACCAGGGTGAGCCTCGCGGCCGCCCGACCAAAACGGAAGAGCTACAAAGCAACACGGGCAGGGGCTCCCGGCGCCTCCTGCTCGGCGCCCGGTCACGGTCGTGTACAGGGTGGTGCGGGCTGACGGGCGGTGGGCGGATGGTCGCTGACACATGCTGACGGAGGCCGCGTGGGCAGGACGCGCGGGGCCGTGTCGGGGGCAGCAGGTGTCTCCGCGGCGCTCGGCAGCTTGTTCAAGTGCATTAGGCTCCGGAAGGCACTGGCCCCTTCATTGTCCAAATTGCAGTTTAACTCAATACCACGGGTAGGCTGGGCTGGCCGGGAACGTTGCTTTGTCCAGCTGTCTTCCTGGGGCCAGGAGTGTCCCCGTGGCCCCCTAGAAAGGCTCGCTGGGCCCGAGTTAGGCGTGCGGAGCTGCCTTCCCACTCGGAAGCTGCTGTCCCCAGATCTCCCTGTTCCCCTCCTCGGGACAGTGCCTCCCTGCCCCGGCTCTCACGCTCGCACACTGCTCTTCCCCTGCTAAAAGCCACTGAAGAGAGATCCCACTCCGGGTGCGGCAGGGCCCGTGGCCTGATGAACACCAGGCTCCGTTCTGAGGCCGGCGCGCGGCGGGTGTCAGCCCCTGGTGGGGATGTGCTCCCCAACCCCAGGAACTCCACGCTGCCAGGAGGCCCAGCGCTGGCGGTGTGGGCTCGTCCTCCCTCTCAAGCCCCCAGGGCAGGATGCCTGTGTGACCCCATCGCTGGAGGGGGCTTTGACCCAGACAGCGTCCTCTGTGGTACGGACAGACACCCAGGCTCTGTGGTCCACACAAGGCCGCCACAGAAGCCAGCGTGGGCTCTGCTCCCCATCTGTGCAGCGAGGGTGGCAGAGCCCCCCAACTCCAGTGAGTGTGAAGAATCCGTGGGATGACGTAGGATAATATACCAATCATGGAATATTTGTTGTTATTATGCCCACCAGTGGCTAGAAGCCCACAGCGTGTCACTGCCTAGAGGACGGGTAAAGCCCGGGGAAAGTGACAGGCTTCCGCCGTAGGTGCGGGAAGAGGCGTTTGGAGGCGAGACTGACCTTCTGGAAGTGAGGCATATGCCAGAGGGCATCCAGCTTCACGGGCGGCTTGTACTTTCTCAGCTGACTGCTCCGGGTCTCATACAGCTTCCCCAGGATCACCTGCAGGCCAGACAAATGCAGAGGTGAGGCTGTCTCCCGGCTCCCGGAGGAGACCGAGCTACGATGAAGGGAGGTGAGGGCAGAGGGTTGGGCTTCCTGGTGTTGCGGACTCTCGGGTTGCGTTCCTCCTGCCTCCGGTCCTTCTCCGAGGCCACTGCTTCCCTTCCCCCACCGGCCCCGGCTCCGTGGACTCCAGTGTGGGACCACCCCATGCCACGGGCATGTCGATCTGTTTCTGGTCTGGCCCCCAGAGCTCACAGGGGGTAAATTTCCCGGAATCTGATGCAACTTGAGCTTTGAGGATCCTCATGGCACATGGTCCTGACTAAGGTCCTGGAGGGGCCCTATTCGTGCGCTCTGTTTCTCCAAAATCTGCAATAGTTATATGTTTTGTTGTGTACTTTCTTTTTTTTTTTTTTTTCTTTCACGGAAGGGCAGCCGACACAGAATATTACATTAGTTTTGGGTGGACAACGTAGCGATTTGACAAGTCTGTGCATTTGCTGGGCTCGGCAGCGTGGCCGTCCTCTGTCACCATACGACCCTAGTACTGCACCATTGACTCTATCCCCTGGGCGGTACCTTATATCCCCGGGACTTACTCATTCCATCACCGGAAGCCTGTGTGTCCCACTCCCCTTCCGCGGGCCCTCCAAGGTGTAGAAGTTTCGGGGTCTGCAGAATCTGCACCTGCCCTGGGTTCTACCACAATAGAACTGACCCGAAAGCGGATAGAGATGCCACCGCCCCACCAAACCCCTTTTACTGGCTGATTTTGTCAGTCATGTACATTAATTTCATTGAATGCATCTGTGGATACCGCAGAAGCCCTTTGGATCAGCCGTCTTCTCTGCCCTCTAGAACAGTTTTGCAACTATCTGCAAACCTGAGATGCCAGCCAGCCGAGAGTGACCAAGCCTGCCTTCAGAACGGGGGTGGGGGATGCATCACCCCGTTCCACCTGCCTAAGTGAAATGGATCTCCCTGCTGGAAATGGATCACTGATGCCTGACAGACAAGGTTGGTCACCGTAGGATTTGCTGAGTTCAGCGTTGAGCCGAGGGGCCCGAGATGAACACTCACTGCATGGAAGCTGTTGCTGAGACTTTCGTGGAGGGCCCCACCATCCAAACCCAGGACATCCTTTGCTGCTGGAGAGACAGGCTTCCCCGCGGATGTTGACGACGAGACCTTGCAAGATCAACCATCCTGTCAACACCAGGCCCCAGCCCGTGTGTGTGGGTCTGGGTGTTCCTTGCTGTCAGACAACGTACAGCCACAGAGAACCTTGGAACGAGAAGAGAACCCTGAGGTTGGTTCCACAAGTGTTTCCTGAGCGCCTGCTATGTGCTGGGCACGGCACAGTGGGCCCTCAGTTAATCTGACCCTTTCTTTCCCCCATGAGGGAACTGAGGCTGTCACAGCCCCAGAGGGGGCCCCAGTTCCCAGCCAGGGCTGGGGCAGAGCCACTCCCATTAGTGGGGTGCTCTGCCAGACGGGGAGGGGCACTGGTCACGGTTGTCTCTAGCGTCAGAAGACGTGTGCTTGGGAGCTCCGGTTTTCCATGGATTTGCGACACTCCGAGTCGCCGTGAAATTGCAGCTAATTAAAACGCACGACGAAATTGGAGCTCTGAGGCTTGTAACGGCAGGGCTCCCTTCGAAACTGCTCGTTACCATAGTAAGTTGACTCTTTCTTGAGCCATTAACGAGTAAACTAGTCAGGGGCTGCTTATTAAAACGTTATTGCAACACTCTGCTGTTTCATGAGCTGGTGTCTCGTGCTCTGCCCCCGCCAAGGACAGCGGGAGGGGCTGTGGTGGCCAGCCAGGGGCCCCGGGAGCCTGGCGCCCTCTGCCCCGCAGTGCCGCGCCTGGCCGCTCCTGAAGGCGCCAGGACCCCTGCTCAGACTCTTCCGCTGCCCAGTTTGGCTCTAGAACATCTTTGTCGGGTTGCTGAACTCCAGGCTTTCCCATGATTAGCAGGGGTGGGACCTCGCCCTCAAGGAGAGCCGAGACTCTGGGGCCGCACACACGGGGGAGTCCAGGCCTGTCTCTGACGCCTTTGGCCAGTCGCTTAATCCCTGCGAGCCTACGTTTGCTCACAGGAAAATGGAACAACCGAGATGACCCGCTGAGATCCCAGCCTCATGGGGTGCTCAGGAGACAGAACGCGGGAACACGGGTGCGCGCTCAGCCCAGCTCCCTGCCCGGAGCACGGCGTCAGGAGGGCCCCTGGCTGGATTGTGGCACCAACCAGACACGCGCGCATCAAGCTTCTAGTGAAATCCCTGTGGCACCACGCGATCATCGGTCGGGATCGACTGCCGCTCTCACTGTTAGCAACTGGCAGCGTGGGGACGCAGTTCCATCCACAGCTTCGGCGTCCCTGTGCAGTCCTCGCCGCGCTGAGGCTCAGTTTCCACGCCCAGGAAATAGGAATGATGCCCGCTTTGGGGGCTTCGGTCAAACTAAGGGACACGATGTGTGTGACGTACACGATGGATTTAGCGTGTGGCCTGTCATCACTTTGGAACAAAATGCTTTCCTGAAATTCAACGAAATGTGTTCTCTATGGCATCCCGCCTTCCTAGCCTTTTCTTTAGTCCAGGGCGCGTTGCTGTCTCAGCTGGGTGGGGTTGGTTGAAAATCAGACTTTTGGATGTGCGGAGCCCTGGAAGATTGGTGGACGGAGGCCCGGAGAGGAGTCAGGACACGGGGTTCTGGCCCGCGTCAGAGGCACACAGGGCCATGGCCAGAATCTTCCGTGTCCGGGCTTGAGTAGGCGTTGGGGGTGATCGTCACCAAGACCCTTTTAGCACAGCACCTCGCAGCTTGACTCTCACCCCCCCAGCCCCCCCATTTGTGACAAGCATGCCCAGATGTCAGTGTCAAAGCTTTGCCAGGCCAGCCCCTTCCTCCACTCCCATCCCAAGCGGGGGCCACTCTTGAGTGGGGCATGCATTTACCTTGTGCTTTTTCTCCAGTTTAATGGCTTTCTGGGTGGCCTTCTGTTCCTGCACCCAAAGCTGCTGGTAGCGATGCTGTAGCAGGTCGAAGAAAGGTGTGGAAGGCCTGCAGGGAGGAGGACAGAGAGGCTGTCTTGGAAGGCTCCACATTCTCTCCACCAAGGAAGCCCCCCTGACCTTCAGGGCGGCATGCTGGGAGGTGGTAACAAAGACTGTCCCCGAGAGTGGGCTTTAGACAGCCTCCTTGGAGTCCTCTTTTCAACCAGACCTTGCCCTTGGGCTTGGTCCGTGGTCGGTGAAGCCAGTCTTCATAAAGAATCGGTGAAGTCAAACCCCCATCCCACCCCACGCCCCCCATCGGTTTCAGTGTCTGATCACCTTGATCACCTTGGCCTGCCTTTACCAAGAATCCCATCGGATCAGCTCAGCGAGCTTCGCCTTGCCCTGCCTGTGTCCTTCCCTGACCCCCACCCCCGCTCCCGGGCGGTAAGCCCCCCCCCCCACCGTGCTGAGTCTCTTTTGCCTTGTGCAGGGGGACTGCATGCAATCATCACCGCCTCTAGTTTCGGCCTCTGGTTCTCCTTGACAAGGGTCTCCAGCCTGGGAGGGTACTTGCCCAGCACGCCCCAATTCGTATGCCCGCCCCCCTCGCAGCGGTGTCCTCTCCCAGAGGATTGGTGGGCGGCACGTGAGACCCAGAGTTGCCGCATAGGTGACAGGTGATGAGGACAAGTTCTTCACAGAAGAACCAGAGCTCACGGTCGCAGGAGGGAATGATGGAGCCGAGGGGAGGGGAATCGCTGGGGCGCCGCTCCCAGCGAAAGGACGGATGGAGACCATCATCATCAGTGGCCGCCAGCGCCGTTGGGGGCCGAGCTGGCAGGAGACCGTACACTGTGTGGGGCTGCGGCAGCTGAACCCAGCGCCCCCTTTCTCTATTGTGGTCAAATACAGAGACGCCGCCGTACAATCTGCCCACGTGATCAATTTTACCGTCTCTGAAAGGGACGAGCAGACGTCTGTGCCCGAAGTGATACAGTGGGAGGCACGCGGGACCACCCACCCAATATGCTTCGGGAAAAGAAAGCAAAGTACCCCGGCGGTCATCAGACTTCTAGAAAGCACTGTCAAATCGAAACACAACGCGAGTCGCCACGTAACGAGGGCTTTTCTGGGGGCAACGTGAAAAAGGAACGGGCAGAATCGGTTTTACTAATATATTTTATCCCTCTCATTACTGATGTATGTTATCGATCTAGTCCAGCCGAAATATTGTCACAGCACCATAGAGTCCTTTCTTAAATATTCACGGGGTGTTCGAAAGATTTAGTTTCGAAATTTTGAATTTTACTTAGAATTAAATAGGAAGATAAATTCAGCTCCTCGGTGGCACCAGCCACGTTGCGAGGGTTCAGTAGCCGCCTGTGGCCAGGCCACCGCATCAGACGCACAGCGGTCGGCCTGCCTGCCACGGCTCGCAGGAGGCTCGGGGCCTCGGGGTGCGCTACGCACCCCCGCAAGGATACCAGTGCCCAGGCCCGAGTGTGGGACGCTCTGCGGGATGAGCGACATCAGCAAACACTGGACCGTGGGGAGGGAGGAGGAGAAAGGGAGGTAGATGACAGTGACCTGGGAAATGCACCCAGCAGGTGCCGGCCATGGATCTCATTCGGATCCGAGTCAAGCAAACCATCCGTGGGAAGGTGTGGGCCAAGTGAGTGTTAACGGAGGTTTGGAAGCTATTCAAGTGTTTCTGTGGGAGATGCATACGGAAGGGCTTGTGGGTGGAATAATTGGTTGTTTACAATTTGCTTTAAAAAGGAGCTTCCACAAACAATAAATACATGACAGTCAGATGAAGTGGGAACGGATGGCAGCGTGCATCGATAATGGTTGAAGCTGGGTGTTGGGGGTTGATCACGGACATGTATTATAGTGTTGGCTCATACTTTCGTTCATGTTTGACATTTTTCATCCTCAGCAAAAAGGGAAAAAGAAGAAGAAACAGTGAATCAGGCTCATTGCTTCCCCCTTCCCATGTCTTTCTGACCTTCCTTTTGTTGGTAAACAGTCCTAGCCAGCTTCTGCCTCTCACATCTGAGCTGATCATTTCTTCATTTCCCTGGGCCAGAGAATCTCAGATTTTTCTGGTGCATAAGAATCACCTGGGCCTGGGGCACCAGGGTGGCTCAGTGGGTTAAAGCCTCTGCCTTAGGCTCAGGTCATGATCTCAGGGTCCTGGGATCGAGCTCCACGTCGGGCTCTCTGCTCAGTGGGGAGCCTGCTTCCTCCTCTCTCTCTGCCTGCTTCTCTGCCTACTTGTGATCTCTGTCTGTCAAATAAATAAATAAAAATCTTTAAAAAAAAAAAAAAAAAAGAACCACCTGGGCCCAACCCCCAGAGGTTCCGAGCTAGGAAGTGGGAGGGGGACCCAGGAAATCTCACTTTTAGCAAATATAGTTCTGATACAGGGTGCGCGGGCTGAAGGGTGGCCCTCCAAGTGGTGTTTCCATCCTCATCCCTAGAACCTGTGAATGTGACTTTATTTGGAAAAAGGGCTTTCGCAGAGGTAGTCCACTTAAGGATCTCAAGACGGGATTAAGAACTATGCAAATGCTTTCTGGGGGTAGGCCCTGTATCCAAAGACAAGTGTCCCCATACGGAGCTGACACACAGGGGTCCCTCGGCCCACCCCGGGGACACACTTAGAAACAGCCCTCCATCTTCTGGAGGGTGTCTAGAGCAGGTCCCAAGACTAGAAATCCATCTTTCACAGCCTAAGGAAACACAGAACAGCATTTTGCAACCTGGCAGGTGCGCGTGGGTGCCCGTCCCCGGGGGATCTCGTTACAGGCACGTTCCGGTTCAGTGGGTCTGGAGTGGCCACAGGTGTTGTGGCCCGGGACCCCCACTTTGAGGCTTAAGCCTTAGCCCCAGGGGTCTTAGCCCCCGAAGTCCCAAGAGTCGTGGACAGTAACTTCTGAGCAGGTGTCTGGGGGAGGAACCGCAGCTTCTCTCATTGCACTTCTGGAAAGGCAAGCGCCCCAGGAAACGCTTTGGTCTTCCCCAGTGACCTTATCTTACAGACCAGGGAAGGCAGAAATGTTAAGAAGACACACGCACCCCCCCGCAACCCGCCACCAGGATCTTGAGGCAAACTTCCAGCCTCTCTAGCTTTGCGGGTTTTTTTGTTTTGGTTTGGTTTGGTTTTGGGGTTTTTTTAAGAGGGGAAGGGGCAGAGGGAGAGGGAGAGAGAGAATTTTAAGTGGGCTCCACATCCAGTGCAGAGCCCAACACTGGCTTCTATCTCATAACCCTGAGATCAAGACCCGAACTGAAACCAAGAGTCCGACGTTTAACTGACCGAGCCACCAGGCGCCCCTCTGGCTTTGTGTTCGAGACAGCAACCTTAAATACTTTGACACTTCCATCATAGTTATCAAGAGTTAAAAGTCGGGAAATTTTACATTAAAACCCAGCTTCCCAGACTGTCTTGAAAACCTGCAAGTGCTGACCGTGCAGTCCGTGGGCAGCAGCCACCGACTGGCGCCGAGGGTCACTGTCACGGCGCCCCTCGCCTCTCCCTTCCCTGCTGCCCCTTGCCCCGGGCCAGCTCCGCTCCCTGCGGGGCCTCTCCAGGTTTTGGACTTCGTGGCCCCAGAGATGGACACAGAGTCAGACGGGACCCTAAAGGTCCACCCTGCGCCCCGTCCGTTCCGGTGTAGTCTGACCCCCAGGATGCAGACCTCCCTGGGAGGGGACCCGGCTGAGCGAGGGCTCTGCTTGAGCAGCAGCTCCACGTCTCTGAAATGCCTCTTTACAGAGCAGCCTGCTGTGTGGCTACAAACAGTGGCTCTTTGTTTTCCGGTTCCTTTACCCCTGTGGTGACTTTTATTGCTTAATTATCACACGCCCCATGCTTCTGAGCAACCTAATTTATGGCCACGCTTTCTAATGACATGAGATGCTAACCTCACAGTATCTACCCCCAGAGGCCATTCACAACAGAAGAGCTGTCTTGCCAGCAGCCCCCATTGCATACATCACCAGGAGCCTCCCTTCGAGGCCCTCCCGCAGCCTGGGCTGGCCGGCTTTGGGTCCTGCTCCTGATGGTGGTTATTACCTGGAGACGTTTTGGGGGGTGGGGTGGGGAAGGGGCTCGGAGCAGGAGAACAGCTGAGAAACCTTGGGGGTCACGGCAGCCCCAGCATGGCTGGCTGAGGGAGATCCGGCAGGTTCTGCCCATTTCTGCTCTGGCTCGTTCACTCGGATAAAGAGATGGGGAGGCTTGTCAGGACACAAATCAGATCACATCACCCTTCCCCGTTTTAACCCTAAGCCTAGACTCCGGGCCAGGGACCTTCAAGGCTCCTTGCCTCCACCGCCACCTGGCTCACCCTCGGTTTCTGCTGGTCTCAGCCGTGGGGTCGCCTCCCCAGGAGGCCTGCCTGACCGCCTGTCCTCGGCCGTCCTTGCCAGGTGGCCGCTCAGGACAGGGATTCCAGGTCACTGGTTTGCCACCGGCCTGGGCCACTGCACGCCAACACCCCCAGGGCAGGAACGGTTCGTGTCGTTGAAGAATAGGGAAGGGGAGTCAGAGAAAGAAAGATCAGGCAAAATTCTGGGAGATGCACTTTTTCATAATTCAGGATGTAGGACACTAGGCTACATAGAAGGTATAATAAAGACCGGAAGTTGATGGACAGTGCTGCTCGATGGACGAAGGACAGTCATTTCAACTGATGGCACAGAATGACTGGACGTTGTGGGCAAAACCCCACAAAACAGCCCTCGACCGAGGGCTCATACCTTCCACAAGAATGACCTCAAAATGGATCGTGGATTTCCATATGAAGATAAACCGATTAAATTTTCCGAAGACAATGCAGGAGAAGATCTTCAGGAGCTCAGGCCGGGCTTGGTGCTGACTTCCTGGACTTGGCACCAAAAGCGTGATCCGTAAGAGAAACCACAAGTGATAAATCAGACTTCCTCGAGATGAAGGCCTTTTGCTCTGTGGAAAGTCCTCTGGAGAAGATGGAAAGACCAGCTCCCCAGACCGGGAGGAGGTCCCTGCAAACCACACGGTTGGCCAAGTGCTTCTCTCTGGGACGCGTGGAGAGCTCTCAGACTGGATACACAAGCAAGCCGATTAGAAAGATACAAAGTTTCATCGGAGGACGTACCCCTAAGGCCAGGAGAACATCGTCCGCAGCCCCGCCGTCAGAGACGCACAAATCCAGACCCCGATGACGTTCCACGACACATGTATTTGTGCAGAAATGAGCAGGAGCGAATATGGGCCAGGATGCAGAGAAAACAAGCCTCCCTGCGTTGCTGGTGGGAATGAGAAGTCGCACAGCCGCTCTGGAAAACAGCTTGGCAGCGTCTTAAAAATCTAAACATACAGGGGCGCCCGGCTGGCTCAGTGGGAGGAGCCTGCGACTCTTGATCTTGGGGTCGTGAGTTCGAGCCCCACGTTGGGTGTAGAGATGACTTAAAAATGAAATCTTAAAAAAACACAAAACCCTGGACATACACGTACAGCCCAGCACCTGTACCCCTAGGCATTTCTTCCAGCGAAGTGGGAGCTTACGTGTACACAAAAGCCTGTACACGGATGTTTCTAGCAGCTTTCTTTGTCATACCCCCAAACCGGGCACAGCCAAGATATCCTCCAGCGGACGAATGGCGAAGGAAGCCAGGGTCCATCCACACTGTGGAACAGCACTCGGCAGAGAAAAGCACCAGGTTTTAGAACAAGCTGCTTGGGTGGATCTCAAGGCCATCGTGCCAAGTGGAAATGGACGATCTCAGAAGGTCACCTACACTGTGACATCATGCACATCACACAGTGGAACTTTCCAGGGGTGAGGGGTTGGGCGGGGAGGACAGTCCCTGTGGGGTAGCATGAGGGAGATCTTTGAGGTGATGGAGCAGTTAGGGTGTCTTGACTGTGCTACTCAGATCTGCGTGCGCACGTACACACACACTGCACATACAACACACACACTGCATACACACATACACTGTGCACACACGCACTGTGCACACACACACTGCGCGCACACACGCACACTGCGCACACACGCACACACACACTGCACGCACACACACTGCATGTGCACACACTGCATGCACACGCACACTGCGCGCACACACACACACACTGCGCGCACACACACACACACTGTGCGCACACACGCACACTGCGCGCACACACACACTGTGCGCACACACACACACTGCGCACACACGCACACACACACTGCATACACACATACACTGTGCACACACGCACTGTGCACACACACAAGCGCATATAAAAGCGACGGTCCCTGTGTTGTACCAATGCCGCGTGTTTAATTTTGACATTTCACGTGGTTGTGGGAGATTTTATCACGGGGGGAGCTGCTTGAAGAGTACAGGATCTCTCCGTACCGTCTCTACGCCTTCCTGTGAGTCTAGGAATTATTTCGAAGTACAATATTATTTTAAAATTCAATCAAGCATGTTAGAGGAAAGGCTGGAACAGCTTCCTTCCTCCTTTATGGGAAATTATCATAAAAATTCCTGCCGTGCAATGTGGTAGACAGAGCCTATGGGGCCCCAGAATGTAGGGGGGAGATGAAGAAAGCATTTGTCTGGCAATTAATTTTTTCAAGTCTATAGCTGCCAAAAAGAATGGAGCAGCCATATGTGTAATGACCCAGAAAGGTCTCGGAGGCCTCCGTCAAGTGTGAAAACACAAGTCCGGGGGAGACAGAGCTGTATCCACGCAGATGTGGGTGAGTGGAGAAAAGGCTGGAAGGAAGTCGGCCGATGACGGCTCCGGGGCTGGGGCAGGCACAGGTCTGCTTACTGGTTATGGGACTCTTCCGCAGTGAATAAAACAAAAAACAAGAAAGGAAGGACGGAAAGAGGGAGGGAGGGAATTCCAAGTTCGAGAGGTTGTGTGAGCCGGCTGGGGCCGTAATGCGGGTGACGGATCCAAGGCCCCCAGGCCCCGCCCCTGGGACATCAGACCGGAGCTCGCAGCTCCCCACAGACCGGGGTGCCCAGGCCTTCGGGGCCGGGGAGGCGCCCGGCAAGGGCCCAGCAAGGGCCCAGCCCTGGGGGTTGCTGTCGGGAGTTTTATTAGCAATTCTCCGGGTTCTAGAACCTTCGGGGAGGCACCCTTAGGAGCCATTTCCTTGTTTTCTTCTGCAACTGCTTCTTGCTGCTACCTTAAATATGTTCAGCTATTTTTCTTTTGAAGTAAATGTGATTCTTTATAATAATAAAAAAAATTGGCATTTTTCTCCCGCCACAAAATGAAAGATTTTTGCCACAGGCGGAGGAACCCCTGTGGTCACAATTAGGGCTCCCCTATCTGCAGCTTACCTTTGAGAAGCTGGAGGGGGGCACACGGAAGGTCTTAATTATTTATCCTCACTAAATGAGGTGGGAAACGTGGGAGTGGGGAAGCCAAAGCCCAGAGAGGTCAAATGGCTGGTCCAGGGTCACACAGCAACATTCCACCAGCAAAGCCTGGACTCTTTCCTGCCCTCGGGCTATAGCCACGAGAATGCCCATTGATTTACACGAGACTGGAGTCTGCCAGGGAGCCTCCTGCAGACAGAGGCCAGACCCCAGGGCCTGGCTACTCTCAGACAGGACCCCCGCCCTAGGTGCTCTCTCCCCAGGCCCTGGAGCAGCGCCCAGCCTTGGTCCATGCAGGCAAGCGCAGGGGCTTTTTTAACAATGCGCATCCGATTCTATCTCTCTCAACACCCACTGGTATCTTCTCTTGCCCTTGGGGCGTGGGGCACAATTTTCAAGGGCTCTGTGCTATCTCCAGGATTGCATCCCGCCTCCTCCCAGACCAGCACACCCCAGGATCCCCCGTTTCATCTTCTAGTCTCAGCTTAAACGAGATGCCTCCCCACCCCATCTCGCTGCACCGTCCCTCTGGAGACCTCCCATAGCTCTGCTGGAGACGTTGCTGTCCCTGCACTTTGCACCTGAAAAGGTCTTTTGGACATTTTTTACAGCAGCCAGTTCAGTGCCCACCTGTCCCAGCAGCTCTAAGCTCCATGGAACAAGGGTCAAGGCTGGACTGTTCTCTGTGCACCTCCCAGCCTGGACAGCCAGCCTGCCCTTGGTAAATAGGCTGAGAGGGGCTCCAGGGTCCCACTTCCTTTCCCTATAAGAACCAACTCTTTTCCAAGGACAGCTTTCCTCCTCCATTGCAATGCCTAAGAGGGGGTCTTTGGAAGAAATTCACTGTTCTTTGGGGAACCTAGTGATGGGGACAGGGTAGCCCTTCTGCTTGCAGAAATGGTGCAGATACTGAAAGCAAGCCCCTGGGCCTTTGGGTCCCTCTCTCCCCTGGCACAGGGGAGCTCAGTAATTAGAGCCAACATGTCGGAGTGGCTCCTGGATCCCCAAAGGGGCAACTTTGGCAGTCCTCCCAGAACAGAGGGCCCGGCCAGGACAGGTGGCCCACGGCAGCAGCCCCTCCCTGAGGATGTTTAGTCTAGGAGGCCTCTGGCTGGAGGGTGGGGTTCTCTGAGACCCCACCCAGCCAGGGGAATCCGGGATTCTCAGGCCCATTCCCTATGAATCTTTAAAACTATTTGAAAGTGATTAGGGCTTGTAAAAGTCTGTGCTTCCATGTGATATCGGAGGGGTCCCCAGAGTGCAGGGATCAGGATGTAGGAGTGGGAGCTGTTTGGAAGCTCTTCAAAGAGCAGAGAGGGGCAGAGGGCTGGCCAGGCACAAGCGTCTGGGGAAGGGGTCCTGGGCCAGGAAGGCAGGAAGCCTGGGACCAGGTCCACCCCGGAGCTGGGGAGCTTGGTCCTGGCAGGTGTTTTCTTGGAGGAGGGAGAGGACTGTCCATAAAGGGCTTCTGGGGACTTTGGGGTGTCACGGAAATGTGCTGTATTTTCATTGACTACTCAGGTATCTAAAGTTTTTTAAAGTAATCTTTACGCCCAATGTGGGACTCGGACTCACAACCCTGAGATCAGGAGTTAGACGCTCCACCGGCTGAACCAACCAGACACCCCCATCTCCAAGTTGGATAAATTTGTCAAAACTCATCAAATTGTACATGAACCATTTCAGTGTCTAAAAATTACACCCCAATAAAGTTGTTTTAAGAGAAAAAACCAAGAAGACAGATTGAGGAGAAAATGGCCAAGGCAGGAGTTCTAGGAGAGAAAGGGGTTGGTGAGGGTGCTAGGGAGCCGCAGATGGCTTCTGAGCAAGAGGAGAGAGGCTGAGGCACGGTGATGGCCACGCTTCCCAACGGTTGCTGTGGTGGGGGAGTGAATTAGACCAGGAGGAGGGCGGCGGCATAGGATTTGAGGACCCAGGCCATTCCAGGGGAGGAAGGGCTCCCATCCTCTGAATGAGATCTCAGCCCTGTGTCCACTTGCTCATCTGTCCGCTCACCCATCTGACCCGCCAGGAGCATGAACAGGCTCCCGCTAACAGGAACGTGCTGTCTACAGTCTGTAGCAAAATTAACCATAATCGTCACAGCGCACACGTCCTGCCTGCTTCCTTAATCCTGAGGACCATGGCTCTAGAGACAGGTTTTTCTTTAAAGATTTTATTTATTTATTTGGCAGACAGAGATCAGAAGTAGGCAGAGAGGCAAGCAGAGAGAGAGAGAGGAGGAAGCAGGCTTCCTGCTGAGCAGAGAGCCCGATGCAGGGCTCAATCCCAGGACTCCGGGATCATGACCTGAGCCGAAGGCAGAGCTTTAACCCACTGAGCCATCCAGGCACCCTCTAGAGACTCCACGCTGAGTGCGGAGCCTGATGCAAGGCTCTGTCTCACAACATTAATATTCTCATTAAGACAGGAAATCCGAGGCCCAGAGAAGGTCACAGTCTTGCCTAAGACCACACAGCCAGGGAGCATGGCATTTGTGTGGGGAGCCTGTGGACATATCTGCCTGCCGCCCTCTGGCCCCGCAGGCAGGGAGCTTCATTCGGCAAGGACTTGGGAGGAGGAATGTTCTCTCTGAGCCTTTTGATGGCTCTTTGAGGATGAGCAGAGGGTGGAGGTTGGGGTGGGGGAGTGAACCCAGGGGCCATTTACAGAGCGGTGGGCATGAGCACAGACAGGGGATCCGATCCTGCTGGCCCTGTGCCTCCCAGCCCCGCACTGACCTGATGAGCATGGGAGACCAACAGCAGGTGGGAAATACCTCCCCTTTTAATGAGCACTTACTATATCCAGCCTGCCGTCAAGCACTCCAGCTGCAGTCCCACTGATACCTCACGACTCCGACAGTGGGGGGAACATTCCTGCTTTCACGTAGGGAAACTGAGGCTCAGATAAATCAAGCAACTTGCCCAGGGTTTGCTCACGGACATGGAGCAGGCAAGTGCCAGAGCAGAGGGACCCCACCCAGGATCCCCTGACTCTAAATTAGAGTTAGCCTCTTCACGGTTGGGCTGTGTGTCCAGCAACCCCAAAGGGGGTCTGAGCCATCCAGTGGTCGCTCCCCAATAGCCTGTCCTGGCGGCCTCGCTGCTGGTCCTGCTCTGTGCCTGGACAGTAAAACTGTGTTTTCCGTCCGGCAGTCCTTCCTCTACAGAGAGAAGGCCGATGGGACCTGAGCCCGGGCGGCCCCATCCCGGGGGCCTCGGGCCCTGGCACACGGTTGCGCAGATTTCTGCGTGCCCATCCCACCGTGTCTGAGCAGTGCCCGTCAGTGACAAATTGTCTGCCCATAACCTGGCGGGAACCTCTCGGAGAAGTTCCTCACCACCCTGACGTTTTCGCCAACAACAACCATGTCAAAACCAAGTCTAATAAAGCGGAAAATGGGGAATAAAATGAAATGAAATCAGCTCTACTTGGGGTAGGCCTGCAAGAAACTTCAAATTAGTTCAATCCAACCCATCTTCGCTGCTTCGCGATTGATACCCCAGACCAGGGGTTGATCTCGGATGAAGGCGCCAGGGACGAGCAAGGGAAATGGAAATTATCATTTGCAAACATTAGGCTGACACTTTGTGCGTGCGGGGGATGAGGGCTGACAGCTCTGATTTGCCGGCTCGGCTCCTCTCTGCCAAAGAGCGCTCTGTGGATTAGGGGGGCCCCTTTCATGGCAACCCATCTTCATCTTCGCTGCTCATTAAAACTTTGTGGAGCTGGAGAAGTTGGCGGAGGAGAGGAAGCTTCAGGAACCTTCTGAGGGACTTCAGGTACACATTTGTTGAAAGGTGTTTGAGAAGGGAGCCTTGGGTCTGACAAACCGGATTTTAGTACGGCTCTCCGTTCGCAGCGGACTAAAATAATTGGTCATCAGTGACTACTAATTCGGTTTAGTAGCCAGAGGCAATTTTTTTCTTCCTGGAAAATCAATGACAGCACGGAGGTCTGTTCAACGTGATTCCGCTCAAAACTGGGCCTTATTTGGCGCTTGATGCTTCTTCAGTGGGGACAGCTATTTTGTTAAAATAAAATTAAAATCCAATTCTACTATGCCAGTGGTCCGCTGCTCCCAGGGGGCGGGCAAGGCGCTGGCACCGGCCCCCGCACGGCCCCGGAGGGCTGGACGAGTAGACAGTGGCCTCCGGGATGGGCCGCGGCCAAGGACCATGGACGGTCTGGTTTTGGGGGAGGGAGCGGACTGGAGGGCCCGGCTTCTATCACATAGAAATCAAAATGGAGCCCACGAGGGACAGCCCACAGTGGCACCATGTAAGGAGCCCTAGCTCCTGGCACACCCGCCAGAGCAGTTCCTCCCTG
Source organism: Mellivora capensis (assembly GCA_004024625.1). Classification (NCBI taxonomy): domain Eukaryota; kingdom Metazoa; phylum Chordata; class Mammalia; order Carnivora; family Mustelidae; genus Mellivora; species Mellivora capensis. The sequence continues at coordinate 70,038 of PISX010006610.1, read as the reverse complement.
CCCCGTGAGGCTTGCGCGCTCAACGGCCCGGAACAGCGCGCTTCGGGGCCGGGCGCCTTCCCTTCTCCTCTGCCCGAGGCTTCCTGAATGGGCCCCTGTGTCTGATGGCCCAGGGACATCAGGGACCGTCCGCGGAGCCCTCGGCTCCTGCCCGCAGCTGCACCGCTGTTTCTCCCGGGAGGTGCTCCTGGCTGACTTTGCCTCCACCGTGCCAAAGCCACGGCTAAATCCGTTTTTTATTTTGTGCTTTGTTTTTTTAATTAACATTTTTATCAAGATCATTGTAGATTTCACGAGCGATTGTAAGAAACAAAACAGAGGGATTCAGTCCACGCATCTCATTCGGCTCCCCCCAGACTTACTCGTGGTCATGTGTGTGTTTATTTCTCCGCGACGTCATCACACGCAGGGCTTCACGCTCCACGGTACGGTCAGGATGCACAACACTTCCCTCACTCCAGGCCCCTCCGGGACCCTTGGCCACCACGCCCCCTCCCTCCCGCGCTGCACCACGTGCCCAGGACGGTTCCGGGTCACCCTCACAAGAGCCCCATGAGGGAGAGGACCTGGGACTGCAACCAGTCCCCGTTTTACTGTCGAAGAAACCGGTTGAGGAGGAACTAGCATGAATGATACCAGATGATCGGTTCAGTTCAAGTAGAGGAAGTCGGCTGCTTGGGACCTAGATTTGGGGGTCCTGCCCCAGCGTGGTTGCAAATAGCAGACTCCGGGCTGCGCTGGCCCCCACACCCGCTTAGTATGGTCTCCAGTGTTCAAAAACTCTCTGCTACCAATGTATACATTTTTAAAATCAGAGATCATGTAAAAATCCAAATGTTTGGCTTTCCTTAGTGAGGCATTAGATCGTCGGTTAGGGCAGCGCTGGGCCCCCATTCCCACAGGTCCGTAACTGGCTGGAGCTGCTGCCCTTGGACCAGGCATGTGTTCCACCAAGACACAGACCCCACCACTCCCTACTGCCTCACACAGTGTCGGCTTCCCTCTCCTACCCGCAGGACCTCTACAGGCCTGGGAAACTCTGCCCCCTCTCCAAGAGGCTCTGTGCCTTGAATCACAAGGCTATGTGGTGACAGTCCTTGGTGTCTCTTTTTTCAAGAACTTCAAGGACTCTTCACTGATGAACTCACACCATTTCTTCTGACCCAGGAGGATGTAGTCTTGCCACCACCTACAGACGGAGAAATGGAGGCCCTCAGAGAGCGAGAGCTCGGAGCCCCTCAACGTGGGAGCCAGAGAGTGCCGTGTGGAGTCTGGGGTCTTCAGGCTCCGCGGTTAGTTTTCCATCTCCGCTCCCTCGGGAAGAGGTGGGAGAAGAGAGGAAACTCGCTCAGAGGAGGGAGGGTTTGGACAGGCCCGAAGGGGAAAAGCAGGACCAACCTGCCCACTGGCCCAGGAGGCCTGACGCCTAGGCTCTAGGACACTGTTAGGGACCCGTGGAAATGTTTTGATTTCTTTTAAAATCAGCACAGCCATTAAATATTTTAGATTATTATAATGCTTTTTTGTGTGTGGAGGACTGGGCTCACGATGGCAGGCGTGCTTGAGGGCTCGTGGAAGTCCCGCCATCGCCAGGTGCCCAGAGCGGGAAGACACAGGCCTGGGCCTGCACCCAAACAGTGTTTCAATCCCGCAGGGACCAGGCCTCCTCAGTCTTGAGGACACACAAGAATCATCCTGACAGCGTATCCCACGTACAGCGGCCTGGGCCCCACCGTCGGACCTTCTGGCTTGCCCAGGCCCCCACGTGTCACCAAGGCTGCAGCCCCCACCTCCAGGGGGGCCTGGCCCATGGGATCGCCAGCACCCTTTGGGGGTCCAGCTCAGCTCTGAGCTGTTCCTGTGCAGAGGACCCTCCAAGCTGGTCACCAGCAGCGCCTCTGTGGGGCGGGCGGCTGGTCAGCCCCGGCCCCAGGGGCCCGCAGCAGCTCCCGCATCCCTCTTTACCCCCTCCGCCTTGTTCCTGTTTGTCCCCTCTCAGCCCGAGGGCCTGTCTTTTCTAACTAGCCTGGAGGAAGGGGCGGTAATTGAGGGGCTGCTCTCCCTGGCAGGACTCTTAGAGCTAATTAGAGAAGAGGACCTCTGGGCTTGTGGTTATTTTTTAATTGTTTGTGGATCCAACATAAAAGCTAATGACAGAGGAGGGAGGCTTAGTTAGCAGAGCTCTCCTGACTTCTAAACTTGTCTAAGAGGTCATTTGCAATTTGTTAACATTTTTTCACAAGGGTGAAGTCAATTAGCAGTTTCCCCACACAGACACCCAGAGGCGGGCACAGGCTTTCTGGAAGCTTCTCTCTCAACCTAGAGGGTCTGTGCCTGAAATGGGAGCTCCCCCCTGTGCTCCTGCATACCCCCCGCCCCACTGCAGGCACCCCTGGGGCTTGAGCCCCCCTGGGGGAGAGGCCCGGTGAAGCCAGTGCACATGACGGGGGGCTGAGTGCCTCGTGCACCACGCAGACGTCTGCTGTGCAGGGGTCCTGGGGTCTGGGGACAGGGTGAGTAGCAGATGGGGCCTCCCTGCCCCGTGGGGTTCCAGAGAGGGCACCGGCTCCTGGCAGAAGCTGAGGAGGACCCTTCAGCCCAGCAACTCCTCCCGTGGACTTGACCCTGAGGAACCTCACACACAGGAAATGAGGAGCCACCTGGACTTCCAGTGATGGGAGACGAAAACACCCACCCGGCGGGGTAGGGTGACATTTGCAAAGGTGTGGAGTGACAAAAGCAAGTTGCCACGCAAAGGGATTTACGTGTTTTGAAGCCACATGAACAACTAAATACGCATTATTGACAGCCGCCTAGCGCTGTAGCAAAGATGGGCGAACCCGGATGAAAGGATGCATATTCCAACCTCAGGACGGTCCCCCAGGAGCAGGGGGAAGGGCATGGGGCCAGGAGGGGCTGAAAAGGGGCTTCAAGCTGTATTTGATTTATTTTATTTCTCTAATAAGGGCTCGGATGCAAATACAGCCTGGAGGTAAAATTTGTGAAATCCGAGTGCGGGGTCACGGAGTTAGTTATGAAAGCTTCTGAACTTCTCTGTGCTTTTGGAGAGTTTCCTAATAAATATGAAGAAAAGAGTGGCCAACCATTTGCTCCTCCGGAAAGCATGGATACCTGTCATCCTTCGGCTGATTGAAACACTTGACTGATTGCGAACCACTTTCTTATTTTCCACAAACGCGGGACGGGCAACGTGTGATAAAACGCGGGGAGCATGCACGCCAAAGCAACAGTTCAGTTCCCGGCAAAGAGGGTCCCCCCAAACCCCACGGTGCCTAAAATGCGCGGCTTTCTGACTTTGCGGTAAGGCGCCCTGATGATCACAGTGGGGTGACCGGTGGGTGCTCCCCCCAGAGATACGTCCTCCTTCTACCCCAGAGCCCATGAGTATGACCTGAAGTCAAAGAGGAGCCTTGGCAGACGTAACTAGCTTTGGGAGCTTGAGGTCAGATCACCCTGGATTATTGGGGTGAGCCCTGAATCCAGGGACACGTGTCGTTGTTGGAGACAAAAGGAGAGAGACCCGAACACTGGGAGAGGAGGCCGTGCGAGCCGAGAGCTGAGGCTGGAGGACGCAGCCACGAGTCCAGGGACGCCGGGGGCCACCAGAGGGCAGGAGGGATTCTCACCTAGAACCTACCGTGGGAAGGGGCCCCCATGACACTTTGAGTTTGGATTTCTGGCTCCACGTTAGGAGGGAATACATTTCTGTTGTGTGAAGCCACCAGGTTGGTGATGATCTGTTCCAGAAGCCCCAGGAAGCTGATAACCGAAGCCCAGAGCCCAGCAGGTCCAAGCCCAGGGAAGAAGTTGTTCCTCTCACGTGCTGGCTGTGCCCAGGCTGGGGAGCGATCACAAGCAAGCCAACCCTTCTCCCCTTCCAGTCAGGCAGCCAGCACTCGCGGAGCACCTACTATGTCCCGGGCCTGTGCTAGGCGCTGGAGAAATAGCAGTGAGCAAAACCAGGCAGGGCCCAGAGTCTCCCTGTGCCTTCCGCCACCCTCCCCTCCCCCCCGAAACAACATGTGTCCTGTTTCATTTTGCGCCCCGTTTCCTCCTGGGATCCCGAACCCCCGGCGTGACGCCCAGCGCAGGCGGGCACTGAGTGGGCACACGGTACAGGACAGAAGCGACAGATAGGACTTCCAAGGTCAAATCCCACTCTCTGGCCACGCGATCACAGACAAGCATCTCTGGGCCTCAGTTTCCCCATCTGTAGAAAGAGTGTTGCTACTCAAGGGTCATTCTGAAGGTCAGGGGAAAGGCTGTGCACAGAGGGCCCGTCCCTGTGCCAGGCCCCAGAGGAGCTAGCGAGACGGAAGCTGGTATTGTTATTACTGGAACCTGCAGGGCACCTGGTTTTCTGGCACGAAAGGCCGCCTCCATCTGGCCTCCAAAGGGAAAGGGACGGCCTTGGCCCCGGAGCACATGTTCAGTGACACGCTGTGGGCTCTGAATTCTTTTGCGTGGGGGTCTTGCGTGGCAGCAGGCTGGGGTGCTGTGTTGGGCTCAAAACTGGCTCCCCCCGCAGGACCGGCTCCTCCGTGGCCCCGTGTCACAGGGGCCACCGTGTCACTGAGGGGCAGAGCCAGGCACAGCCCAGCAAACCCTCCAGCTGTGTTGAGGCTGGGGCTGCGGAGGCCGAGGTGCCGGGCCCATTCCCACGCTTTGCCCACCTACGCGGGCAGACGAGGCCCAGCCCTGGAAAAATCAAAAGCAGGAAAGAGGGAGCTGGGGAGGCCCCGAGGGGGAGCGGCCTGCGGCCTCGTTAGCGCTGACCCTGGCACGGAGCCGCTCCTGATGGATGGGGTTCGGGAGGGCCAGGCCCCAGGGGAGCACGACCCTATCCATTATGGGCCCATCAGCGCCTCCCTGAGCCCTCCCTGCTCCGAATGCCGAGAGCCTCGGGCCGGGAATAAATCTCTGTCTGGGCTGCAGGAGAGCAGAGAGAGAAAAAAGGCAAAGCATGAAAAATGTCTCATTCCTGGCTCTGGCAACAAAGCCGCCTTGGAGGAAGGAGTGAGGAGAGTTGGGGAGGGACGAGAGGTAGGAGCAGAAGCAGCTGGGTGGGGGTCCCAGAGAGGAAGGGGGAGAGGTTGGGTCCCCCACACCTCCTCCCAGCTACTTTCCCTGCCTGGGCCTCTTTTAACAAAAGGACCCCAGATCAGGTCCATGGAAGCAGGCTCCCCCTGAGGAGGGGCCCCTGTCGGACCCAGTTTGGGGTGTCCCAGGACCCAGCCTGGCGGTGATGCATAGGTCTGGGGTGTCAGCCAACACCTCCCTGAGCATGAGGGTCTAGAGTAAACCATCTGGACCCAAACCCCCAAGCTTCCGCTATCACCTGTGAGCTCTTGCTACAGGGACATAACCTCTCCCTGCCTCAGTTTCCCTGCGGATCAGTGGAGGTGGTGGGCCGCCGTGAGGACATACTGAGTCACTCTGTGGAAAGCCTGGTCCCCGGGGAGAGCTCGCTAGCAGCAGCACTGATCACTGTCGCTGCTGTTCGCAAATGCCCTCCCTCGGCCGAGGACGCGCCTGGAGACAGGCGGCCTTGCGGACGGGGTTCAGGATGTTGAGGAATGATTTCCTCATCCAGGCCCTGGCTCAGCCTCCTAGAAGCCTGCAGCCTGTGGGTATGGAGAGCAGCTCAGATCCTGGCTCTGTCACCAACTGGCCATGTGGCCTCAGGCAAGGGATTCTCTGGGCCTCAGTCTCCTCATCTATAAAATGGAGATGATAGTCCCTCCCTGTTGGAGGGATTTAATGAGATGGTGCACCTGTCTGCTGTTTCCCGAGGGCTCTGCCACGTGAACCACAGTCCCGCTCTCCAAACACACACACCATTCCTCATTTTGTTCTCTCAAGGCTCTGAGAACAAAGCCCCTCCACTGTCCTCATTTATTGTCATGTTCCTGGTACATAGTGGTTTCTGTCCCTCGTGCCGGCACCCCCACCCTGCTATCTCTGGACCCCTTCCTGTTTATGGGCCTTCCCTGAACGTATGATGCCTCACATTTTTTAAGTTGATGCTTCAAATGTGACCTGAGCATCAGAATAGAGTAGGAAGGTCACCTCCCTTGTGCTGGACTTGCTACCTCTAGTAACAAGGCCAAGGGACACATCCACTGTTCAAGACAGCCTTATTGATATTGATTCATAACATCAAGCACAGGGGACAGAGCAGACTCTGGCTTTACCGCCTCCTCTCTGGCCTCAAACGGACTTTCAAAGACTCTGTCTCAAAGCCTTCAAAGGTCCTGCGCCATATTTCTCCTCAACAAATACTTACTGAGTTCCCATGTGTGCCAGGCTCTGATGCAGTAGCAGTGGACAAAACCGGCATTGTCCCCGGCCTCCAGGACCAGAGTGTCCAGGAAAGCAGAGAGCTATTAACTATCAGCAGGGAGCAGGTGGGTCTCTGGCCGCTGATGTGCGTTTCAGGTGCGGGGGACCTTGCGAGAGCCACACGCTCCCCCTGGTGGTCAGGCCGGGCTCATTCAGCCGGCTTCCCCGCCACCCATAAATCTGGAGTTGGTCTCCCCATTCAGAAACTGTTGTGGATCCCCGGGTCGGTCGTCTGGGAAGGGGCTTATTATTATTTTATAGGAGTTTGGGTGGGCGGCTTGGATTTTGGCCGTCAGCTCTGGGAGGAACAAAATAACCCAGCGTGATTGATGGGCCCATTGTAAATTTGTAAAATAAATCAGCTTGGCAGAAAGATTCAAAAAACCTGTCAGGCAGCAAACATTTTTTTAACAGCCTGTAAAATTTCCTCCATCCTTCACACTTGTCACTGTCAGGCGGCCGAGGCACCTGGTAGCTGGGCGGGCAGCAGCGCAGGCAGACGGAGGACTGGTAGCGTTTCCTGCCTTTCTTGTGCTTCTCATTTCTCCATGGTCTGAATGCGTTCAGCCCCGGGACGGGGGGTGGTGGGTCTAAGCCAGACTAATTGGTGGAGGAACCAAGTTTTCTGCCAACGTTGCACCTCGCTGCCGGCTTCACATTCAGACTCCAAAGTGGCCCTTTGTTTGTGGGTTCATTTGGCGAGTGTTTACTGACAACCTCTTCAGCAAAGGCCCTGTGGTCAGCTCTGGGGATGCTGAGGGGCACAAAGCAGGCAGTTTGTTTGTCGGGATGTGGGGAACCACTGGAGGGGGAGGGAAGAGGAGGGGCCTATCGGAAGGGTAGCTCATTGTGTTCAGAGTAAGTTTAAAGCTTTAAGAAAAACCCAGACAGGTGGTCTTCCACTCTCTCTACATATACCTATAGGTGACACAGATTCTGTCTCAGCCCCTCGCTAGTGCAGAGAAAGCGTGGGTGGCATCTCCACGCACGTCACCTCTATCCTGTGTTTGTTAGGCAGGCAGGTCACTGTCACAGTCACCACCCCTAGTGTTTAGACCAGACCAATCCCCGTCCCAGTGCAGAGGCAGGGGCAAATAACTTCACCTCTCTGACCCTCTGTCTCTTCTTCTATATGATGGGATGTGAGTCCCAGCCTGGCATTCACTGAGCTGTTCAGAGTTATTTAAGGAGAGGGTGCCTGGGAGGCGTTCAATTATAACAGTAATACATAGTTGGCATTGTGAGTTCAGAGCAGGGGCCTCCTACCGTTCATCTGGCCCATGCCATACACAGACATGCGCGGCGGAGGGTGTGGGGGGGTGCTGTTTGCCATCCACGGAGGGATGGATCCTCCTGCTAGCTATCCTTGCCTTGTGTGTGGCACGAGGCTCCCCAGGCAGGATAGTGGCCGAGCCCTGGGTGCCCAGAATCTGCCAGGAGCACCAGCTGCTGCCGCCGCTTGCCACCCCTCCCCTCCCCGCCATCCCTGACTCCCCACAATTGACAATGCTGGACCAATTAGGAGCAGTAACAATTAAGATGTGCCAAGGGCATGTGAACATTTGCAAACACTTATTAAAATGCATCAATAATTAAGTGCTTCTTTAATAGTTACATTTCTGGCCTCCAGACATATCCGTCTGTGGACCTTGGGTCACAGCATGCTTGGAGATCTGTATTACGGCCCTGCACATGGGTAATGAGAATTTAAAATCCTTCCCTGACTTGAGGTCTGAGATCTGACGGTGAGACGGAAGAGCCACCGCGCACGGGCTCTCTCCAGATGCCTGATCCTAGGGGTGTGGTCTTCAAAGCCGGCCAGCCAGACGGGGTACAAAGCCCCTCTGCCACCTTGTAGCCAGAAGCTGCACCCCCTTTCCCAGCCTGAGATGTGGATCATACATCGAGGCCGGATATCTGCCTCGTAGGATTGGTATTAGTATTAGCGATTCTGTGCACGAAAGGGCTGCCTGCCGTGTAAACTCAGCTCAGGGCAGCTTCAGTTCGTGGTGCCCCCACCTCTATCAGAGGACAAAGGGAAGCAGCAGTTCGCCGAGGGATCAGCATGGCCAGTCTACACGGGGGTGGGGGGGCCTGCAAACTCGGTGCCCATCAGGACCAGACAAATAGCAAAAAGGGGAGAAGCCAGGCCGAGTGGGGATAGATAAATGGAGGAGCTTCCCTGGTACCAGGCAGGGGTGCTGACCTCGGTCGCCCGGCTTCTGACTTTTTAGGAGAAGCGGGAAATCCAGGTTTGCATATGACATCCCCTGACTTTTTCCAAATGTGGCAACTCATTCAAACTTTCTAAGTGCCGCATGGGGAAACATCGCCAGGGGTCAACTTGGCCGTGGCCCCCCCACTCTCGACCGCACGGGCTCTACTTCCCGATCATTGCTTAGGGCCCCACTTTCTTTTAGCCACAGCAGCTCGTGAGCTGAAATGTACCTTTCCGATGTAGTGACAATCTGCGACAGATCGGTGTGGACTGGAAACCAAATCCGCTCACTGGAAAGGGACTAATTGAATAAGCCCAAACTGGGGTTTGGATCCCATCTGGTACGGGGCGGGGGGGGGCTGCGGGGCTGGGCTGGGGGAAGCGTGTGCCGCCCCTCACACCCGTTATTTTGTCCGTCGTAAGATACATAAAGGGTGAGGAGATTTGATATCGGGGGACGCGAGGCAGAGCTGTGGTCAGAACCGTCTCTCGTGCGGCACTTGGCGTGCTCAGCTGCGTGCCCAACTTAGAGTGAGTTTTCCGTGTATTTAGTCCGAGATGGGACTTGATTATTTTTTTTTTAACATATCTGTACTTGTGAGTAAATGGCACTCATTTGTTTCTTTGTCTATTTATTTATTGGACCAAATCGCCCGAACAACTCCTTGGGTAGTCGTGTGTAATCAGATTTGGTTTTTTAACATGCTTTTAAAGTAAAGAAATAAATACAATCGAGGCTTGTAAAAGGTGATCATTAGGAAATGGGCCTCGGCCCCATAACTTTAAAGTAATAGCCCCATTACGGAGAGGGGCGCTCATCTTTTAACTGCTTCTCGCACGTACGTGGAGGGGATGGAGAGGCTCTGCAGGCAGGCCGGGCATCTCGGTAAAAGCTTTTCCGGCAACCACTTAACCTCCACTTACGAAGAAATAAAGCGGAATTGATGCTGATTTGGGCCTGCTTTGGGGGATATTTTTGCTCTGTAAAAGCCCTTTTGCTTGCAATTTGCTGAGCTGCCCTGTCACATGAGAAAAGGCTGCTGTTGATAAAGATAAAGCTTTATGGCCATGATATTTGCTGCTAACAGCAACCTAATGCAGCATTTTCATTTTTGTGCAATTAATGTTAACGTCTGCTACGAAAATTGTCATTAAATACCATTTTAAAATCCATTCAATTTGCATATGCAAAGCCCATTTACCATCACAGAAGATCTGGCCGGTACTTCATCACGTCTTTCCTCTGGAATTGTAGCCACTCGGCTTTATAGCAATTTAAGACTTTATATTGAAAGCCAGATGATAATGGATGTCCTTTCTGAGCCCAGCTGACTTGAGCTTTTCCATTGTACATGGAATAACACCGCCCCAGGATCAGAAACTATGGGCGTCCGCACCGCACCTCAGTCCCGGGGAGGCAAGGAGAGGAGGAGTGAGCACTGGACGGGGAGTCTGCCCGCGGGGCTCTAGATCCGGCTCTTGTCTGGTCACAGCATGCTTGGGAAAGTCTCCTTGCCTCTCTGAACTTCTGCTTTCTGGTTTTATTTATTTTATGATCTTTTTAAGATTTTATTTATTTATTTGAGAGAGAGAGAGAGGGAGAGGATGGGGAACAAAGGGAGACAAGCAGACTCTCCACTGATCACGGAGCCTGATGCAGGGCTCAATCTCGATCACCATCTGAGCTGAAACCAAGAATCAGATGCCCAAAGACTGAGCCACCCAGATGTTCCTATTTATTTTATTTTTTATCTTTTTTTAAAGTAAGCTCTATGGGCAACATGGGGCTTGAACTCGTGACCCCAAGACCAAGAATCACATGCTCTACTGACTGAGCCAGCCAGGTGCCCCGCTCTCTTTTTTTAAATAAGGGCTTTGAAGTAGGTGATGGCTAATGTTCTGTGTCTTCTAAAATTTTTCCTTAAAGATTCATTCATTTATTTCAGGAGAGAGAGGAAGAGAGTGGTGGGGAGGCGAATAAGGGGAGGGACCCCCGATGGGGGACTTGATCTCAGGACCCCGGGATCACCACCTGAGCCGAAACCAAGAGTCAGACGCAACCGACTGTACCACCAGGGGCCCCCACGTTTTTAAATATGAGCACATCAGGTTGAGAATCCATTTCGGGGAGGTCATTTCATGTCTCCCTGCCCAAGCTGGGCAAGCAACCACACGGACGCCCTGCACAGGGCTTTAAAGACAAAGGGAATTGACAGAGAGACCAGGCATAATCCAGGAACCCTGGAAGGCTAGGTCAGTGCTGTGACAGCCCGCTGACAGATGAGGAACTGGAAGCCTCGGAGGGGAAACCGCTGGCGACCAGGCCGGGACTAGCACCCCAGGCTCACTCCTAGCCAGAGCTGCTCCCAGAAACCGTGCTGTCCTGGAGACACTGGCGACCAGCTCGGACGGAGCTAGTGATCTGGCGCACAGTGGGACTGTCTCTCCCTCTGCACTCCGGGCAGTCTTGGGAGACCTTGCCTTGCCCTGGAGGGCCTGACGGGGGGCATTACTTCAGAGGTGGGCAGAGGACGATGAGCAGACGACTAGTTAATCCAGAATTGACTTTCCAATGTGTCTTCCAGGGTCACAGTCCAGGTTTTCAAGGCTGATGGACAGAAATGCCTTTCAGGGGAGAGATGTCCGTGGGAGGTGGGAGAGCTTCCCGCAGAGAAGATGCTGGTCTGGACTCTGGGGACAAGTGGATTTTGCTCGTAGAGTCAAGAGAAAAGTCAGGGAAAAGCACGAGAGTACGGTGGCTCACGCTGTGGAAAACACTGGCAGTTCCTTAAACAACTTAATCTAGAATCGCGTCTGACCCAGCAATTCCACTCGTGAGCAGATGCCCCAGGAGAACTGAAAACAGGGACTCAAACAGATGTTTGCACACTATGTTCACAGCAGCACGATTCACAAGAGCCCGAAGGTGGAAGTAACCCAGGGTCCACCGATGGATAAACGGATAAACAAAATGTGGTGTGTACATACAATGGGGTATCTACCTTCAAAAGGGAGGAAATTCGGACACCTGCTTCGGACCTGGATGAACCTCGGAGCCATTATGGTGAATGAAATCAGCCAGACACAGAAGATCAAATATTGATTGCATGGTTCCATTTAGAGGATGCACCTGCCGTCTCAAAATCACAGAGATGGGTCGGGAGAAGGGTGTGGGGTAATGGACATTGGGGAGGGTATGTGCTATGGTGAGTGCTGTGAAGTGTGTAAACCTGGCAATTCACACACCTGTACCCCTGGGGATAAAAATACATTATATGTTTATAAAAAAATTAAAAATTTAAAAAAAAATCACAGAGACGGAAAGCAGAGTGCCGGCCACCGAGAGCTGAGGGGAGGGAGGACCAGAGAGATACCATCTCCCGGGGGCAGAGTTTCAGTCTGGGATGAAGAGAAAGTTCTGGAGATGGTGGTCGTGGTGGTTCACAGCAATGGGAATGTACTTAATGCCACCAACCCGAGCAAAAGTAGTGCATCTTACCATAATAAAACACGATGAGAAGAAAAATTAAAAATAAAGAAGGAACCACCAAAAAAAATAAATAAATAAAGCATGGGGACAGAGCCTGAAGAAGTGACGTATCCGGAAACAGTGGGATGGGAGCGGGGAAGGGGCCTGGTCCACACAGTTGGACCAAGATACTGGCTCCTCGGTTTCGGGCATCTAGGTGGGGCTTGGGGCAGCTGGAGGCCCCAGGCCATTTTGCCAGCTGTGAGCGCTTCTGTTTCTTTGTATGGTATGAGGCACACATGCCAGTAGTTTTTGTGAGGTTTGTATGGCGGCATCGTTTGGGTGAGGAAGCCTTGCTGTATCGACCATCTGCTGCTGCGTTCCGTTCTCCTCCTTCCGGGGTCAGAACCTTGATTTCTGCATGTCTTCCACCACCTGCCCCTGTCGGTTTGCAGAGACTGATTCCAACCCCCCACCCCCTCCCAGAAGGGTCAGGGGATCCGGCCTGGCCAATCAGGGCCTCGGAAACTCCAGTCTCGGCAGCTGGTTCAGAGGCAGACATGAGACCCAAGACTGGCCAATCAGTGTACTTCGCAATCCCTCCTCGGGGTGATTAGTTCCAGGGGAGGCAAAGCCCTGAAGTTGGGCCAAAGAGTCTTGATCTCAAGTCTCTGTTGAAGTTCCTGTGCCCTTCCCGCCGAGAATGGAACTGTTCCTGATCATTTTGCTACATGAGGAAGGAGCGTGTCAGAGAATGGAGCCAGGACTGGGAAGCACAGGATGTTACACTGGTAACATCTCTCGATTACCTAGATCCAGCTATGCCTGAAGCTCTCTACCCCAGAGCTTTTCAATCATATAAGCCAGTAAATTCCACTAAAAAAATAAAACAAAAAACAAGGCAGTTTGAGTTGAGATTTGATGACATGCAACCACATTCTGCTTTTGTAGAATGTCCTGCCTTCCAGAGTTGGGACGTGGGTTATGTGTCTGCTGCTGAGCCCATCACTGGGACCAAGGTTTGAGAGATACACTGCTTAACCAGGCCTGGAACACTCACCCCTTCCTGGAGTCAAAAGTCATGCCCCACACTGTTCCCTAATTCAGACACCTCTGAGCACCCTCCCACCCCATGGTGAAGCACAAAACCTTGAGTGCCACCCCCCTTACCGTGCCGGGATCCCAAACGTCATATTTGGCGGGAGAGAGGGCAGTTCCTTCTTGACATGCCGGTCTTCCTGGTCACTGATACGGATGTCATTGAGCTGACGGTAGAGGAAATTCTCCCGAGCAGTTACCAGGCCGGCTTTCACTGCCCCCCTGTTCATGGCGATGTAGTTCCGGGTTAGCTCATGGGGGCAGGTGGGCTGCTGCTTAAACACATTCCAGTGTCCGATGGCTGGGGGCAGGGAGAGACAGCACCATGGAGCGGCGGTCAGTCTGGGAGGTGAAGCCACCAGGGGCACCTGACTGAGAAGAAGCTGGGGCGTGCGTCCCCTCCCGTCAACCCGGAGCCCGCGGCGGGACAGCCCTGCTTGGCCTGCTGGGAAGGGAGGGGTCAGGATTCCCTGAAATTCCAGAGGGCACCTGAGCAACCTTTGAGGAGCTGGGTTTGCCCGGCCCTTACCTCGTTGGGGCCATCAGAGGGCTGGCGCCGAGCCCCTCTGTGCTCGAAGCTCACCCCGTGCAGAGCACAGTCTGGCCCGGGACCAGTGATCCACCCCGGCTGGGGCCCGGGCTACTTCCCTGCTACCTCCGACCGGGACGCTGCCTGGACACCCCCGGCTCGGCCAAGCCCCAACTGTGGTTTCCACCAGAATCGTGCTGTGGGACCAGCACGTGAGACCCCGTGACTCTTGGCTCTGTCCCCGGAGCGCGGCCCCCTGCCTGGCTTGAGAGCTCGGGTCCCCTGGGGCTGCAGAGTCTGCCGGCTCACCTTCGGGGACCCCTCCATCCGGCCCCCGGGTGTAGAGTCCGTAATTAAAATCAATCCCCGGCAGACTGCAGCTTCTCTCTCGGGGCTTCCCGAGCTCAGCCTGTTGGGGAAAGACAGAGAGGGGAGGTGAGCCGCGGGCCCGCAGGCCGACCACACAGGACAAAGTCAGCAACAGGAGTCACTGGACACTTGCGGGGCCCCAGGCCTGGAGAGCCACGAGGGTGTGGGGACAGAGCCCTCCCTGAGGGGGGCCCAGAGACACGCGCTGGAGAAGCCCGCCCGGGTGCTCGTGCCAAGGGACAAGCGACCAGAGTCAGGTCAGGAGGGCCCCTGAGGTCTTGAAAGAGGAGGCAGGTTTGTCTGGTGGAGGGGGTGGGACAAGTCCCCGCCCCGAGCAGCCGCATTTGGGGATCCAGCCCAGGTCTGCCTGGCTGGAACCGGCTGTCGCTCAGCCACGTGGATGTGCTGGAAGGCCTGGGTCAGAGATCGGCATGGAGGCCCCACTAGGGACGACGGAGCGGCACCTTCCCGACCTGACTCTTCATTCCTGCCCAAGATGGCTTGTATCCCGGTCACTGCAGCTCATGAGGACATCGATGCCTTCTCGAATCCTCATGGGCAGGTGGGGCTACGGTGACAAGGCCCACTATCACCTTCCCAGTGGCTTCCGGTGGCTGGACAGCTTTCCTCACTCTCTGCGTCTCTGGCCAACTCCTCCTTGTCCCCCAGAAGGGGGTTGTAGGAACAAAACTGCCCTATCGCCGACCACACGACTCCCCTATTTTATAGACAGGAAAGCGGACGCCTAGAGAGACGGTCGTGATCCCGGCTCCCAAGGGACAGGAGGGGTTTCACGTGCCGGTGTGTTGGCCCCCGGCCAGGGCTCTAAGTCGTTAGAGTAGATGACACCGCCCCTCTTCAGAGGAGCAAGCAGCTCCCGAAGCAGAGGTCCTACCCTGTATGGTACGTAGATCATCTCCTTCTCGGCTTTATCGAGCCCTGGCTGGGTTCCCCCTGAGTCCCAGACACAGCGTTCGGTCCTTCCTGTGCTCCTCGCACGGGGTCCTCACAACTGCCCTGCGAGGTGGACCCCATCGCCGCCCCACTTCTCAGATGAGGAAGCTGCGGCACAGACAAGTCAGACAGTTTGCACAAGGCCACACAGCAGCACGTGGCTGAGCCGGGATTTGAACCCAAGCCGTCTGCCTCCAGCCCACGTTCAGATCCACCAGTTCAACGACGACCCACAAGCCAGCCTGCCCGGATTATAAATTCCCACGCAGCCAGAAGCATCACGTGTGTCGCCTGCCCTCTCCTGGTGACACGTAGCAGGTGCTCAATAAATGCCTGAGATTAAAAACCTCTTTCTCTGGGAAGCCCTCCCGGGTTGCCTTCAGTCCAGACAACTTTCCCTGCTATATGGCATCAGGGAGCCCTGAGTTCTACCTACAGGGCACCTTCAAAATCACACAGTAGTAGCTCTGCAGCACAGACGGGCTTAGACCGTACGACGCTTACACTCGGAGAGAGCCGGTCACCGAGGATGATGTATTACTGGAGATCACTGACGTGAAATGTCTCAGAGAGCAAGTCCATGGCGACAGGAAGTAGACTAGTGGTGGCTTATGGCTGGGAGGGAGATGGGAATGGAATGCTCGGGGTGCGGGGTGATGGCTAAGAGGCATCCTAAAACCCATGATGGTGATGGTTGCCCAAGTCTGTGAATATGCGAAAAGCCACTGGCTTGGGCACTTTACTTGGGTGAACTGTATGGTGTGTGAATTATACATCAGTGAAGCCGTTAGAAATGACAAAGCGGCGTAATTAAGTCATTAATTGCATGATGATCAGCTTAATGTCTGTCTCCCCTGGTAAAATGTGCTCTCGGTCTTTATCTATTTTAAGGTTAATTTTTTTTTAGCTCTTTAAAGATAGATCTTTTTTTTTAAGCAGTTTTATGTTCACAGCAAAATTGAGAAAAAAGTGTAGAGATTTTGCCCCTCTGCCCCCTTCTTCCCCTGATTCTCACCCCTTTATCCTTGTGCCCAGCATACGATAGACGCTGGTAAATAAGGGCGGAAGGAAGGAAGGAATGAATGCACGAACGAAATGCCTCCTTGGAGACCCCATCATTTCTCTTCTACACATCGTTCTGCCTCTTCTTTCCCATCTCAAATCCCAGGCCCGTCCCCGCTTGAGAGAGACAGAGCTCTGGGTTCCAGGCGATGCACAGAGCCTCTGCTGCGTGGTTTGTGGTTCGCTTTGAATTCCTTCTGCAAGACTCACTCTGAGCTGCAGACAAAGCTCTGGCTTCTCATTTGTTTATGAAAATGATCTGGCCTCTCCGGTGACTGCAGGGGAAGTTAATTAAAATGTGACTTCTCCAGGAGAGCCCCCCTCCCACCTCCCTCAGGGCAGGTGCAGGTGGGCAGACTTCCAGCTGGCAAAGGAACGACAGACAGACTCAGGAGCTGGCTGTTACGCTGGTGCTCGGGGGGGTGGGGCAGGGAAGCAGAGAAGCTGGCAGGTGCCTGTCTCTGCACTTTTGACCAAGAGTTCCCCGGAAATCAACAACTGCCCAAATGCTTTGAAGCCTTAGGCGGCAAGAACCATCCCAATGGGAGGTTTACCCATTCTTTCACTCCGTAAATATTTATTTTGTGCCTACTGTGCACCAAGCCCTGTGTTGGGGGTTCTAAGTTAAACAAAGCAGACTCACAGTCTTTGCCCCTAGGAAATGTGTTGTTTTGCAAAAACGGACAACTGAAAAGTAACACTATTCGATTGCACCAAGCACGGATTGCCTCTAGCTCTAAAAATCTGAGTCCATAGAGTGGAGAAGATATTTACAATATATATATCTTGCAAAAGACTTATCCATCGTATATAAAGAGCTGCTACAAATCAATAAGAAAAAAAGCAGACAATCCTATAGAAGGATGAGCAAGAGACTTGAACAGGCACTTCATTAAGAGGATGTCCAAGGGGCCAAGACCCATATATCAAGTTGTGTAACGTCTGAGAAATGCAAAGTAAAAACTCAATGCTCTTGGTGAGAACGTGGAGCAACCAGAACACAGACGCACTTGGTGGGAAGTAAAAACAGCCAGCGTGGAAAGCTGTGTAGCAGTATCTATTAAAGCTAAACATATGCCTACCTGGTAATCCAACCCAGTTCCCTCCCGGGCACCCAACAGAAATGTGTGCCCATGTCCAACAAAGACATGTCTGAGAACACTCACAGCGCCTCCATTCCTAATAGCCAAGTACTGGAAACCATCCAAATGGCCACGATAGATAGATAAAAAACTTGTGACATATTCATTCCATAGAGCACTGCCCAGCTGCCATGCTCAATCAGGGACAGTTTTGGCCTCCCAGAGGACACCTGGCGATATCGGAGACATTTTGAGTTGTCACAATTTGGGAAGGAGTTCTACCTTCCATGTGGTGGCTGGAAGCCAGGGACACCGCTGACCATCCTACATGGACAACACAGTCCTCACCCTCAACAATGAAGAATTATCTGGCCCCAAATGCCAATAGTGCTGAGGTTGGGAAATCCCACACTAGAGCAACAATGAAGACATACCCACATACAACCACACGGCAGCTTTCGCATGGAGCGTGGGATGAGAGAAGCCAGACACCCAAGGCACGTGCACTTGGGTGCCCTTGGGGCAGGGGTGGCAGCTGAGAGCAGCATGAGGAGGCTTCGGGGGCACTGGTCCTGCTGCTTCCTGACCTGATGCTGGCCTCCTTCAGAACCCATTCGTCTGGCCACAGATTGAAAGAGCGATGTGTTCTCGAGTGACGCAGAGACCCCCCTTCAGGCCAGTGTCGTGTAAGCCCCGGCACAAGATAAACAGCGGCAGCAACGCAAAATCCATTTGTTAGGTCCCGGAGGGCTCTCTGCTATGTGCTTCTGGGACGTTGGGTTCACATCCAGAATTCCCCAAGTGTTGGTTTTGTCATTTGCTCTAATTTTTCCAGACCGGAGTATCCGCCGGAGGGAATGGGTAGAGCTCCCCAAGAGTTCAGCAGGGAAGGGGGTTTAGCCTTCCAGCCCTGCAGCTGGCCTTGCTTCCCTCGAGGGCGGGTCGCCCCCCCCGCATCCAAGAGGGCCACCTGTAAGACACCAAAGGGTTCCGGGGCCGATTCCAGAACACCATGGAGCTGTGCACAGAGCATCTGTCCAGGCTAGTAGGGTGGGCGTGCTCCCTAACCTTTTCCTGGGTTCTCCCCACCCCCCAAACTCCCATGCTTGAAATCTGCCCTTGGCAGCTCAGTCCTTTAGGTCTAGAGGTCAAGTGCCTTGGGGTCCCTGTGTTCACAGGTAGGTGCCCAGAGGAGCAGCAGACTCACCCATGGCCAGCCCAGCTGACTGATGAGACGAGCTCACGGGCCCACCTTGTGCCAACGCTGCTGACCCCAGTGACCACGCGCCAGGCTCCTTCGCCTCTATCCCCGCTAATGCTGAAAATCATCCCGCAAAGTGGTCCGTACTGTTCCAGCTGGGTGGAGAAAGAGGCCCAGACAGCTTTAGGGCCTTGTTGGCCACATAGCTCGTGAGCGGACGAGGCAGGATTCGAACCCACTTCTGACTCCACGTGGTCTTTGCTGGCTCTGAACTACCCACTTGGCAGCTGGCATGAAATATTCCTCACCTTCCCATGTGCGCCAGGCGGGGCTCTGCAGGCAAGTTGCCGCTCACGTAGAGGGGACCTGGCTTTGACTTCCGGGCACCGCCCCTCCTCCCACACAGGGTAGCCTTATGCCCAGGAGGGCCCCAGGTCAAGTCCCTGTCTTCATGTATAGCTTGGGGTTATGGGAAGAGCTGCCACTTTAGAAAACCCAGGAGGCCTGATGTGACCTGCACGCACGATGGAAAGTCCTGACCATGTCAGGGAAAAGTGGGAGGGAAAAGAAAGAAAGATGCGGACCTTGGTTTGGCATTGTGGAGATAGCTGGCCTGAAGAAGATTCCAGTGGGTCAGCCAGGGAGGGGTGGAGAGCCAAGGGTTCTCTGAGGGGCCTCTTGGAAGCAGGAAGGAGCATTGAGAGAGGTGGAAGGGTCTGGGCCTCCTTCCCCCACTTGTGCACAGAGGCCTTCTAGAAGCCTACAGACAGAAGCTGCCCGGCAGAGGGGTCTGCAGGTCTCTGGGCACTGCAGGGGAGCTGTGTGAAGCCAGCAGGTGCTCAGAGCTCCTGACCCTGAACTTCCCAATGCAGGCAAGCAAGTTGTGACAGACATCTGAGATCAGCTGCTACTGAAATGCAAGGTAGTTACTGATCACCTGCTTCGCCATGGCAACCCCACTCTGATCTCCGTGAAATCGATGAGCTTGGCCACACATCTCAGCTTTGATTGGCCACTCAGTTCCCCAAGCTACCTGCCCCCACCTCCCAGCTCAGAACAGGATGAGAGACATCGCAGAGGCAACAGCTCTCAGACTGGAATGTGCAAAGGTCCTGGAACAGATGGCATGGCTGGGCTGTTGGGCCATGTGAAGGCTGTAAACACCTTCCCCACACCGGGATCCCTTGGAACCACCACACTCTCTTTGCTACAGAAGTAAAGAAAGGAACGAGGAAGAGAATTCACACTTACTGAGCACCTCCTTCCTGCCAGGGGCTCATGTTATGTGCTCTCATTTAGGAAACCTTTTTACTGAGCACTCACTGTCCTGAGAGCTTCTCGGGCTTCTCCCTGAACCCTGCCAATCCCACTTCACAGATGGGAAAACCAAAGGTTCATACCTGCCCAAGGCCACCCTGGTATTAAAGGCAGCAGCTGAGGTAAAACCCAGCTCTCTCAGACATGCCGACCCCACAGCCGGCCTCCCAGCAGGGAGGTCACGTCATCACCAGGGGACAGATGGGGAAGTCGAGGCTCAGGAAGGGAAGGGACCGGTGAACCCCTTTCCGCCTGCAGCTGTACACCTCCCTGGCATTCCTGAGTCTGAGGGCAGAATTCTAAGGCGGCTCCTGCAAAATCCCCAAGGTTCTTTAACAGGCACCCTGAGCTTCACACTGCAGGGACGCATGAAACGTGGGACGCTACCGAAATACAGCCCAGGAGCCGGGCTCCCTCGCGGCCCTCGAGGTGCTCGAGTCAAGAGGCATTGGGAGGCAGGAGCAGGATCTGGGCTCTGCATCAGACCACCCCGCCCTCCTCAGCAGCATTCAAACTGTGCCTTTTTCCAAGTTTGCTCTGTCACAAAGTGGCTTGGCTGGAATACAGCTCTGGGTGACAGCTGTCCCCATCAGCAGACAGCTTCATTAAACCTCATTAAGATGTCATCCCTTGCTGCCTTATTTCCCGTCTCTCAGCTCTAATTAAAACCAGCTCTCTCCCCGTCCCAGGGGTCCCGGGATTCTCTGGGCTCCTTCTGCACGACACACAGCTCCCTCCGACACTAGCATGAAGGACCAGGCCCTGGACACCGGCCCCGGACCAGGATCAGGCCGGGCAGGCGGCACCCTCCCCTCCCAGCTGGAAGAAGCGCCCTCCGTGCGCCAGTCACTGAGGACCACTGGGGCTTCCAGGGGAAAGTCCAGGGGGCAGTCCCTTCAGGCTGTCACCTTGCTCTGAAGTCAACCTGTGGGCCGGAAGGATAGCCCCTAGCCCAGGAGCCTCGCCAGAGCTGGTTCTCCATGGAACAGCTTCACAACAAGCGAGCTGGCCTTGCACTTCTAGTCTAAGAATTTCCCACCTGATCTACTTTTGAAAATTCTTAAGCAGCCCCTGTTTCCCAGCCAAGAGGGGAAGATGGGGAAATCAGTTGCCTTGATTTCTTGGCTGGCCCGAACTGGGTCTGACTCTGGACGAATGAAGAGAGGGCATTTTCCAAGATGGGCTTTGGGTCTGGGAGCTCAGTTCCTGGGTTCTAGCCCTCCTGCAGATACTCCGTCCCTCCCTCCGGAGAAATCCCCATATGGAATCCCTCCCACTTGCTCCTGCCAGACAGAATGTAGCTCATTAACCCTCTAGCCCAGTGTCTGAACTAAATGAGTGTCCAACAGCTGAAAAGCCTCCACTCACTCTCATGCATCCTTTTCAAGTGTGGTTACATGAATCCCACAGTTATTGCCTGGTAGTTATTAAATAAATATCTGTCTATCGCTATACCGTGTGTGCATATGCACACCCCATACCGTTGCGCTCATGGAGGGATCGTTCATTATTATAAAACAACTTAAGATCCTCGAATGAAAAGCACAATATAAATGCAAATTGCGACCCTGATTAGCATAGAGGATATTTATTTATTTCCATAATGAGAACCTCAGATAAACAATCATGTGAAATAAGGTGCATTAGGCATCAAAGGACTCCGGCTCCGTCTTAGAAGCCAGATTCTTTGAACCATGTACATTGTGTGAGAGTGGCAGTTGAACACCGAATAATGATCCTAAAAAGACACACATGGGAGGACCACATCCATATATGATCAAAGGCGTATAAAATAATGTCAAGTGAAAAAAAACCCAGCAGGATTCAGAATTTTACATATACTACCGTTACAACTGTGTTTTTAAAAAAAGCTTCATCGAAAAAAGTACTGGAAGGAAACACAATGTAACTGATTGCAGGAGGGTGTGTAGTTAGAGATAGGGGCCTTCCGAAGGGTGCCGAGCGTTTTCTTTTATTGCTGAAAGAGCCAAAAGGCGGAGTTAAAGCGCACGCACGTTTCTATTTCCCGTGCGCCTGCCAGGGGCCACGTTACGGGTTTATCCTGCGTTAGTACCATGGCAGGGGTTGTAAGGGGACCGAGCTGGCTGCCTCGGGATGGGGGGGTGCCGTGGGCTGAGCATAAGGATCCAGGGAGCCGGCTTGTTAATGTCACTCGGAACTGAGCCCCAGCTCTGCCGCCTCCTGTGTGACCTTGGACAAGTCGCTGAGTCGTCTGGCCCCGGCTTCCTCACCTGTGACTCCTCCCCGGGGCGCACGGAGTGTGTAGTGGGTGTGGCTCCGGCTGCTGCTGGGGTTCGAGTTGGGGTTACCCAGTGGCTCTCCAGCTCAGGCCGCCGGGAGTTCCCACTGCACCTGCCCTGCCATCCCCGCTCTCACGGCCGGCTGGCCTGGGCTGCCTGTGCTTTGCCGCCGCGGGGCCTGGCTCCTGCATCTCCCTGGGGCGGCCCGGGCTCCCTTCTCCCTCGGAGCTGCCAGGACCGTTCCTGCAGCTGATGGATGGGCCTTGCCAGTGAGGTGGTCACGGTGACAGGGCCCCGCGCTCCCTCCCCTCCCCCGCCGACAGCTTGAAGCCAGGTCCTTCATTTGCATTTACATGATCTCGCTGTGCGGCTTATGAGAGCGAGAGATTTATTTGCTACTTAGCTTCATGTGTGATTACACTCGGAGAAGTCGGTGACAGCAAAGTGCATGGATGCGTCGCTCCGAGCCCGCGGCCTCCGGGGACCCGTAACTCAACAGCAGGGTTAGGTGGATGAGGGGGAAACGCTCAGCGTTTTGAAAAAGGCAAACGTGAGATGCTGGAAGGAGAAAACACCATGAACTGGATTTTGTTTTTTTAATGAAACCAACAGAAACTGGCTCCGGTGTCATCTGAATTATGGACAGCCCCACGCTGCTCTCTGAGGGGTCTCATTGTCCTGGGGAACAAATTCGCAGAAACTTTTCCTCCCAGGCAGAACCAAGGGCTCCTCAAAGAGACGGTGCCTCCAGGAAGGCGGCCAGGATCACCTCTGCTCACAGGCATGGCTCTCAGACCGGCTCTGCCGCTTACACCCGTGTGGCCTACACCCCAACGCTCCTCATCTGTGAAATGGGCAGACGACACCGCCTCTCCGGTCTGCGGCTGAGAGGAGTGAATGCGGTGACTCCGAACCATGGTGGACACAGAGCAGGGCCTGATAAACCAACTGTTTTCTGAAGAAACAAGGAATAAAGCTAAATGCAGTGGAGAGAAGTCCCTCGGCGTCATGCTCTTCCAGACAGACGTCACTTACGTGATTTGGGGGTGGTGCATGGTGGGGTCTGAGGCTGGCTCCCTGGCAGGCTCACTCCAGAGGCCCACAGCTGGGGCAGGCTCAAGGAAGGCCAGCTTGTTTCCAGAATAGTCTGAGCCGGGCATAATTAGGAGTGGAGAGCTGCCGCTGCCAGCCTATACCCTGTGGCATTCCAGATCCAAACAGAAATCATTTGGAACGTTCCCGAGACATTAACAGTTTGGCGATCTTGGGCCAAACCACCTGGGCTGGAATTCCAGCTTCTCCACTCCGTGTGACTTTGAGCAAGTTACTTAACCTCTGAGCCTGTAAAGTAGGTATAATGAGAGTCCCCGGCTCACAGGCTTGTTGGACCATTTCATAACGCAGGGCAAGCTCTGAGCAGAGGTTCTTAATTAAAAAGTAGGCATACGAGCTAGTGGTCTTCATTAGCCTCTCCGCTATTTCGAATTATCGGCGACTCTGCATTCGTGTCAACAGAGAACCAGCCGGAAGATTCCTATGTCCATTTGATGGCTCCTCAAAGAGTTAAGCAGAATTGCCAGCTGACCCAGCATTTCCAGTCATAGGTAGACGCCCAAAGAAATTGAAAGCAGATGTTCAAGCTAATGTATGTTCACAACAGCATTACTCACGGTAGCCAGAAGATGGAAACCAGCCAGATGTCCGTCAGCCGATGAGACGATGACCAAATGTGCTAGATCTACAGTAAACTATTATTCAGCCATAAAAAAGGCACGAAGTCCTTATAGACGCTGCACCGCGCACGAACCTTGAAAGCGTTATGCTAAGGGAAACGAAGCCGGACACAGAAGCCACACAGTGTGTGATTCTGTCTCCACGAAATGGCCAGAATAGGCAAATCCACAGAGAAAGGAGGCAGATTAGTGGCTTTCCAGGAACGGGGCCAGAGGAGGATGGGTATGGGATTTCCTTTCAGGGTAATGAACATGTCTTGGAACAGAGGCGTGACCGTGTGACACTGCGTGCGCTGAATACCACTGAGCTGTCCCCTTACAAATGGTTAATGGTTAATTTTATGTCAATATTGCCTCAATAAAAAGAAAAATCAGTGTGTCCACAGGAAGGATATGCCATGCCTCCCACCCGAGCAACTTAAGAAACTCTTTTCTCTCTTTGAGACGAGAAGGGAGAGAAACGCAAATGTCTATCCCACAGCGGCAGAAGGTGTTGGAAACTTCGCTCCACCTGGAGGAGGCGGGGCTGCGTGGCAGGGGGGTGGATGGTGTCTCAGCGGGAACTGCAATATTTTAGCCGTGGGCCACTGTCTCTGGTGGGCTGTATGGCCGAAAGCTGGTGAAGGCACGTCTGTTAGAGGCTTTTCGGTCTTCCCGAGGTAGTTGTTCCAAAGCTGGTCGAGGGCCAGTGGAACTTGATGGGTTCTACTTCCCATCACATCCCACCTGGGCCTCCTGTGGCCTCACTTTTGGGAGGCTGCCGTGGATAAGGAGGAGCACTGGACCAGGAGTCCAGAGACCTGGGAGCTGGTGTCCATCCACTTTGCTCCCCGCAGCGCCTGCCTTGTCCACACTGGGAGGCACTGTAGGAGAGCAGTGACTTTCCCACTGAATGCCACACCTCTCCCCTGGCTCAGAGAGGAGCGTCGGCTCCCTGAGGTGGACGGCAAGGAGAGGGTCCCCGGGGCATGAAGCCCTCTTCCTGAACCAGACGGCCGCTAAGATCCGTGTTTTATTATGGGGGTCTCCACATCAGACATCTTTTGAAGAGTGGGCTCTAAGTCTTTCAGAGAAAAATGAGAGTCTCTCGGTGAGGCCATCTGGGGGGTCCTCCCCAGGTCCACCTGGTGCAGACAGATGGGGTCTGAATCCAGACTCTGGTCCTCCTCACCGTGTGACTGTGGGACCTGTTGGAGTCTCCATCTGTCATCGTTCATGAAATGGGGATAACCATCCCCACCTTGAGTGGAAAGACCAGATTTAGACGAGATGCCTGAGACGAGGTGCCAAGGGGCACAGAGCACGCAATAGGTGCGTACCTGCTGGGACGGACTCCTCCCTCCCCTTCTCCAGCCCACCGCTGTCTCCATAAAGGGAAGAAACACCTCTGCACCCACTTTGATGTGGCGTCCAACAAGCAAAGGGGCACGTTTCTAGACCGCTGAGAAGTAAGAAACAGACGGGGGGCCGCCCCACTGACAGGGAGCCGTTGGCTGGACGGATAAACGACATACCCATCTGGTGACTCGGTTACTCCAGCGGCCAAGGGTCAAAGCCAGCGGACCCCAGGACTACAGAGGGACCAGACTCAAGAAGGAACCTCCCCACCAAAAAAAAAAAAAAAAAAAGAGAGAGAGAGAGAGAGAGAAGAAAGAAAAAGAAAAAGCAGAGAATGATCTATGTACTTTTCAAAACTTAAAACAGAAATCAAAGGGAAACTGAACTGTTTTAAGTTTTGACAGCTCCAAGGATCACTCTGTTTGGTTACTCTATTTATGTTTTCATTTTCTTTATAGATTCATTGAAAATCGCATCATGTAATAGGGAAGAAAAATGTTCAGTATTTCCCGCCCCCCCCCACCCTTGTTCCTTCCCGAGAACAGATGAAAACGCCAGCTCCGGTGACTTCTGTTTTGATGTATATTTCATAATATCTCATTGATTGTAAGTTTTATTTCCATGTCAATAAAAAACTGGTATTGTAATAAATGAGAAGGAGTTTAACACAAAATGGCAGCTGACCTGTTAGCAGAGCGGGTAGCGGAAGCGGAGGAAGAGGCTTGGGAGGAAGCCTGCTAATAAGGATGGCTATTGATTGCCGCACGGAGCCGGGTGGCTGGGGGACGGGGCCCCCTGCTCCCCCTCCGTGGGCTGTGGGCTTGCTTTCTGGTTGGCTCTGGGTTGCCGTGCACAGAAGGTGATGCAGGGAACCCAAGCAACGCCTCTCTCCTCCACGACGGGCAGTGACAGGCCCTGGCAGGGTGCAGGGCCCCATGCTCTGCACCAGGGAGCATACAGAGATGGATAATAATCTGGTTGCAGAGGATGGAGTGTAGGGAGTGAGTGCAGGGGTTCGAGCTGATCAAGGGGGGAAAGATGTGACCTCAAGAGGCATTAACGCACAAGCTCTAGGGGCTGCCCCTTGGGCCGGGATGTACCCAAAGGAAATCCTTCACAGGGTGAGGCTGTCCGGAGGCTCACGGGTGAGGGGCCACAATCCAGAAGGGGAGGAGGGCACAGGAACTCCGGCGGGAGGGCCTCCAAGAGGGGCTCAGGCGCCCAGGTGCGCAGGGCAGGGCCTCTGGCTCTCCAGGCTCCAGCGGGCAGCAGCACCGTGGGGTCTTACGAGCAGGAGGCTCTGTCTTAGTGGCAGATGCTGGTGTCATTTGAGGGCAAAGCACGCAGGCCCTAAATGGCTAGAAATCCGCTTGTTTGGGCTCTTTTTAAAACAACTGGATATGTAAAAGTGGGTGCTGAAGGGCTTTTGATTTAACGAGTCTCAGCCTGCTGTGAAGAAGGAAACCTCCCGGGCGCAGATCCACCTCGCAGTCACCTCTCCGTCACCCACTCCTGGGCCCGCGCCGACTCCTGCTTTAAATGTCACTGCCTTGGGAAAGCCCCCGACCCGGCAGCCCCAGGTAGACGCCTCGGTGACATGATCTCATGTGCTCTCCTCGCTGGGCCCGCCTCGCTCTAGCTGACCGATGGGGTCGGGGTCTCGGCCGCAGCTCGCTCAGCTGCCCACTGTTGCATGAGCCCGGGTCAGCTCTGTCCCGCTCAGCGCAGGGTCGCCGGCGCCCGGCGCACAGTAGGTCTTCAACACACACTTTGGGAATGCTCATGCGGCCGAGTGCCAGTGAGTGGTACAGGCGGCTGGTGTTCTGGAAGCTCATGGAAACAGTGCTCTTTCCCAGGCCAGGCCTGTCTGGGGCAGGAAACATGTCCCCACATTCTCCAGGAAGGTGAGTTCTGAGGGCAAAAAAGGGGAAAAGGCCAGCACTGCCCCACGGGGGCCCCACAGGAAGGTTACTGTTTCTGGAATCAGCGGGAACCCCAGAGCCGGGCAGTTTCCTGCCTTGCAACTATGACAGGCAGGCAGCAACCAAGACGTGGGGGAGGCTGGGGGCTAAAAGAGGGTCAGTCCAGGAGGGCAGCCCTGAGGAGGTTCCTTCTCCTCTTCTCTGGCCTCAGTGACCCCATCTGTAGAGCAGAGCTGGCTGATTCCTTGGGCTCCATCTGGCTCTGCCGTTGTTTCTCTGGAGCACGCCCAGGTCTGCGTCCCCTGGATCTGTCCAGGTCTTTGGTTTGGGAAGGTGGGACAGTCCGGTGGGAGAGCTTCGCAGCCAGCCTGATCTGGGCCCGGTGTCCACACTCCCGCTTGTTAGCTCGTGGCGCGTGTGCGGAGAGAGCACTCAGGGCCCCTCGCCCAGTAAGCTCGTGGGACAGGGACGAGCGGCAACGCTGAGGGACCTGATGGGGCCTGGCCCACTTCCACCTGCCACACGGGCTCTGGCTACCTGCCCTCAACCAGACCGACCACAGCAAAGCCACCTGGGTCACCCTGGGACGGAACTCCGCCCATGGCTTCTCCAGCACACCCGGCAGCCACTTTGAGAACCACCCCTGATTTGTGGGACGCTCTCTAGATGCTGAGCTGCGCTGAGGGCAGCGGGTGGAGGGCGCATGAGGCACATGGTCCTGAAGACCCTGGATCGGCCAAACCGAGCCCAGGCCTGCGAGGCCTTCCCGGTACCCCTCACCCTCCTGTGTCTGCATCTATGGCTCCGGCTCCGGACTCGGGAGGAGGGAATGCGTGGTGGGAAAGAGATTGGCGCTCGGTGCACAAGACGGCTGATCGATATTAAGGGCGGATGAGGGCTGTGTTATAAATGATTTAATGGGTGGCTTCTTACACCAATGGGGCTGCATAACTCAGGTAAAGATTTCAAATATATGGGCTAATTGCTCCATGTGAAATCTGTTTGCACTTAGCTTTTAGTCTTGGAAATTACCAAGCTCTGGGCTGCTCCTACAACTCATCATTGAAGAATTAAGACGGAGAATACTCATTATTGTAAAAGACTCTGGCGATGGTCTTGATCCAACTTATAAAATAGATTTGGTGCAACTGAATAATTTTCCTCTTCCGCGCACATCAGGAATGCGAGTCAGATTCACCGGCGGGAGTGAACGCTTACAAACTCGTCCAGACCAGCCCGTAATTACCAAAATAGAAAAAGAACAGCATTTTGTAATGAATGACAAGCTGCTGAGAGGAAATCTAATTTGGTCTAATTAAGCAGCCTTTTGTGAGGATTTGTCTTTAGATGAAAAGAGGGAGCTGAGGAGATCTAAATGCAAATGAGCTCCGTCATTTGGGTGTTAAAGGGCCAGGCCCAGGCCTCTCTTCCTTAGCCGGGACTTCTCTCCTTGTCACCCAAGCCGGTGCACACCCCGCCTGCCTCAGAGGAGCCTCCTGTGTCTTGTCCCTTGTCCCTCGTATCTTCTCGAACAGGACCCCTCCGGCCGGCAGGCCTCACGGGCAGCTCTTGCTTCTTCAGGAGCGAATGTTATTTTGCCCAAAGTAATAAAAGCCGGTGGGGTTTTGCTGACTCGAGGAATCCACTGATCTCCGAGGGGGCACTTTCTGAAGTCTGGAGGGTTGGACGCACACCCAGGGCCATCAGCACCGGCAGAGCGACGGGGTTGAGGGGAGGCGGGAGGCACCTCCCAGGTCAGCTACATCCCGGGCTGGGTCAGCCACGCGGGTGGACCCACTCTGGCCCACAGAGCTAACAACGTGCACCTTGTCCCTCGGCCCCATGCCGTGGCTTCAGGGATGAGTGGAGGCCAAACGCTGGGCTTCCATTTGGGGGGATCCCAAGGCCATCTTCAGCTTCCGTGACTCACCGGAAGGAACCACAGATCTCAGAAAAGCCACGGATCTCACGGTCGTGGTTTACAGACACAGACAGAAGTCGGTACAGGGTAGAAGCCAGGGCTTGTCTCTCCCCCTGGGGTTGTGTGACTCGAGTTTACTTCTCCCAGGTTTGAAGTGTGACCATTGGTACAGAGCACTGACGACCAAGGAAGCTTGCCTGAGGCTTTGTGTCTGGACTTTTACTGGGAGCGGGTCACACGGACGGGCTGATCCCTCGGAGGGCTGACCTTAGTCCCCAGCCCCTCCAGGGCTCGAACCCACACAGTGTCCCGAGGGCCCCACCGTGAGTCATTGTTAGCTTGGCCCAGCGGGCTCAGCCCAACCCCGGCTAAACCAGACATTCTCATCAGGCAGGACTTTCCACAGGCTGAGAGGCTGGAGGTTTACCCCCGAGGAGCTGGGCCCCTGATCCTTTCTTTGGACCAGGGAGGGTGCGGATATCCCAAACCTGCTGGGCTAGTCCTTTACCGCCCAGCGGTGATCCCCCCACTGCCCCCACCCGCAGCCACCCGGGACGGGAAGTGGCAGAGTGGTAAGACCTGACAAGGTTGGGCAGATGAGAAGAGAAAAACAGAATACGCTTCCTCACTCCGACATCACCATCTCCCATCTCCACTCTCCAATTTGTTTTCAAAGAAATTGCAAGCTTTTTCATGGGCTTTTTCATGGTTCCAACAGGAGCAAGGTGAACGAGGGGAGGCAGGAGGCCCGGGCAGGATCCCTCACAAGCCCCTCCCTGTGAGCACTGGTTCAGAAGGAGAACTCCCGCCAGACTGCCCTGTGAGCCGGTAGCCTTCACCTCTCCGCACCCCCCCATGCCTGCCCTGGCATTCAGGATGCCCGAGGGAGGAAGCCTGGAGGGCCTGAAACAGAACACAGGACAACAGGAGGCACAGGGCTTCCCGTGGGGGGAAGCAGGAAAGGGGGAGCAGGACTCCTGGTCTTAAGTGCTGGTGTGGGCTGCCTGTTCCTGGCGCCCAGACTCATACGCTGAGAGCTAATCCCAGCACGATGGCTTTTGCAGGGGGGCCTTTGGGAGGTGATTAGGTCATGAGGGCAGAGTCTCCCTGAATGGGATTAGTGCCCTTCGAAGAAAAGGCCAGAGGGCTAGCTTGCCCCTTTCCCACCGTGTGTGGCCACGAGGAGAAGCCAGCCGTCTGTAAACTGGGAAGGAGGGCCTCACCAAGAAGCCAGTGGGGCCGGCACCCTGACCTGTGAGAAATACTGTGTGTGGTTTAAGCCCCCTTCCCCCTCAGCCCACCCCGTCTGTGGCAGTTTGTGACAGCAGGCGAGCTGGCTAAGCCGAGCACGGACAGCTCCTGGGGGCTGAGCAGGTCCTCTGCACGATGCCCTGGTCAGGGCTCAGCGCCTGACGCCCGCTGACCCCGGACGACCCTCTCCGGCCTGACCTCTCACTTAAAACTGTGCCCCAGCCTCCCCTCATCTCCACCCCCGCATGGTGCTTCTCCACAGCGCTCATCAATTGTGTATGTTACTGATGAACTGTGGTCACCAAGTTTCTCTCCTTCGGAACACGGGAGCTTCGTTCTGCTGCTGTTCACTGCTCTGTCTCCAGTGCCTAGAATTGTTCGGGGCACGTAGTAGGTGCTCAAATCTTCATCGAAGGATGGGTGGATGAATGAATGAATGAACAGATGTATATATGTATGTATGGATGGATGGATGCTGGATGAATTCTTATTGTATCCTATGAAGCAGGTCTGTGCTTAGCCCAGTGTCACAGATTAGTGCTCAACAGTGACATGCATGCCCAGGGCCACCCAGTTAAGAGGCAGGGCTGGGAGGCCGGGCATGCCTGACTCTGGGCTCCCCCTGGCTGGGGCCTCTCCCGTCTACCCCATCCTCCTCACTATCTTCAGCACAGAGATAACAGTCAGCTTGGTGGGAGGTGGGCTCAAGAGACTGCTTGTGTCTCCAGCTGTCCCCGGGGACGGAAGAGGTCAGGGTCACAGGACAGGCAAGTCAGGAAGGCCTCTCCATGGCCCTGAACCTTCCCCTCTCTAGTAGTTTTCCAGGGCTGTTGCAACAAACAGCCACAAGCTTGGGGACTTTAAACCACAGAAATTGGCTTTCACCAGGTTCTGGGAGCAAGAAGCCCAAAATCAAGGTGTCAGCAGGGGTCTTCCTTCTGGGGGCCCTCGGGGAGAACACATCCAGTGCTCATGTGGCTGCTGGTGGTCACCAGCCATCCTTGGCATAACCTGGCTTGCGATGTCTCCTGCCACCCTCTGCCCCTAGGTCCCCCTGCCACTTCCCTGTATGCAGCTGTGTGCCACCCTCCTTCCCCTTTACCTTATAAGGACACTAGTCATTGGGCCACCCAGAGTCCGGTAAGGTATCAGCTCCAGATCCTTAATCTGACGATACCTACAAAGACCCTATTTCCAATTCGGTTCCCATTCACAGGTGCTGGGGGCTAGGACTAGGCATGTCCTCTTGGGGGACATCATCAGCCACCACACCCTCCAGCAACATGACGCGCGGCACCATCCAGCCACCCACACTGACAAGCATGGGGCAGGGGGCACCCTCGATTCACAGTGCTGACCAAGCAGATGTCATGGGAAGCACCTCCGTGCCAAGTTCTGTATCAGGACAAGGCAGACTCCAACTCCTGGGGCTGACATCATGTGTGCGCCCCTTATTAAAGTTCACGGGGAGACAGGAGCCCAAAGAGGTAGATAAGCAAGGTTCTCGGGACCCACAAGCTGAAAGAAGCTCGCCATCCCCACACCGGGGAGGTGTGGGATCACGTGGCGAAGGTTTCCCAGAGCACGTAGTGTGTGAAGTAGGGGTGAGGGGAGAGGTGGACTTTTCTAGCGCTAACTTGCGAGGGGCATTCCTGGAAGCGTATGGCCACAGGACCACAGAGGCTAGGACATGCAGAGTCCCGTGGCCTGTCGGCATCATGAGTATATCAGGCTGTGGGATTGCTGGGGAGGGAGCAGGCTTGTCTGCCCGCCAGCTTCAGGGCAGACTTCCTGGAAGAGGCAGCATTTCAGAAGGACTTGGAGCGCTGACCAGAGGGATGCGGGTGGCATCTCACAGCATGTGCCCAGACGGTGGGAAGGCATGACCAGGAAACACGGCCGCAGAAGATGGTCCGCTGACCGGGGAAAGATGGGCAGTGGGGCCAGACTGCCGGGCTCCCTTCCGGGAACGGGGGATGGGCGTCCTGCTCGGTTCGGGTCAGTGGTCGTGGGATTAGCACAGAGCAGTTAGGAGAGTCAGACTAGATGGTACAGGAGAGACTGGGAGGGAGAGCAGGAGGCCAGGGGTCCCCAGGAGTCTGGCTTGGCACACCTGGCAGGAGGTGACAAGAGTCTGGATTGAGAGGGCTGTCGGCGCGGGCTACCAGAGCCGTTCAGCCTGCCTCGTCTCCAAAGGTGATTCAGGGCAGAGAAACCTGCAGGCTGGTGTCACGTGGCTTCCTTATTCTTCCTGCCCCTCACCTATCCCTTCTCCCTGCCCGTCACCCCTGGATCTCCCCCTTGACCAGGGCGTTCCGGACTGGTGAGCACTAGGGAAGTTCAGAGAGTATTACTCGCTCCAACCCATGGCAGGTCTCCTCCCCACCCCAGTGTCCCCTTAGCCGTGAGACCAAGACCCTCCTGGGCCCTGCGACGGACCAGGCTTCGAACTGGGCCCCAGTGGTAATGTGACCTTGAAGAACAAGAATTAAATATGTGCTCTTGCCTAGATTTGTCTTTCCCCCGCAACGTCCGGACTGGGCTCTCCCAGACACCCGGATCTGTTTGCATCAGAATGTCAGAAAAGCCTCATTTTGAAGGGTGGGGAACAAACCACAGAAGAGAGCCCCACCTTTGATCGAAACCTTCAGGCGCCATCCCTACCCCCTCGAAGACCCGAGGCCCGGTTAATGCGGCCGGTATGTAGAAAAGTCTTTTTGTGCGGAATTGCCACCTCCTTTCCAACAATAAAATGGTTAAAAGTTTTCGTCTTAAATGCTGTGCTTCCTCAGTGTAAGATGATCTCAGAAGGACGGGGCATCTTTACTGTTCCACACCCCAGAATTCCCCTAAGAAATCAAATATAATCCTCTTTAAGAAGCTTTAAATAATTTTGAGCTTTCTTATTGACTTATTAAAAAGCAGCTTAAAACACGCCTTCAATGCAATCCTTTTACAAGGGTCAGGGATATAAAATTCGAAGAAATATAATTAGTAGATCAGTTGGAAAGGCATAAGCAGTCGGGTCCAATTTTGACCGATTTCAGAGAAACACTCCTAACTAACGTGCCGTGGGCACGGGGGTGCCATTCCTGCCTTTGTCCATTATTGCTGCGTGAATTCTCATGCATTTCCTAATTCCCAAATGGTTCTCGGCCCAGAGGAGTCCGCTGCCACAGCTCTACTCACGTTTGCCCTGGCAGCCCGTCTGCGAGCTCGCCTCTGGTCCTAATGACTGAACTTCTCAGAAACCCCTTTGTTAGGACCTTCAAAGGGCTTAGAACATTTCCACGGTGGCCTTTGATCCCTGGCATCCTTGAGTGATAGGAACCCGGCTCAGCAGTGCCCTCTGAACCCCTACATTCTTCCCATTCTGCTAGAGCCATGCTCCTTCCTGGGATGAGCGCAGGCAGTGTCACAGCTGGGTAATTTCCATGTCGGAGTGAATGAATGAACGAAGGAAGGGGCAAGCGGAGGAAAGCCCAAGGCCTTCCTGAGTGCCCGGCTGTCCAACAGAAAGCCACACAGACAGGGACTAGGAAAAGCAGACTTTTCCTGGGGAAGGCATCCTTTGGACCACGTGTATTCCCTATTTATTTTTTTAAGATTTAATTTTTATTTATTTGACAGAGAGAGATCACAAGTAGGCAGAGAGGCAGGCAGAGAGAGAGGGGGATGGAGGCTCCCCGCTGAGCAGAGAGCCCGATGCAGGGCTCAATCCTAGGACCCTGGGATCATGACCTGAGCCGAAGGCAGAGGCTTAATCCACTGAGCCACCCAGGTGCCCTGTATCCGCTATTTAAATAAAAAGAGATATGTATCTTAAAACGCACAACGCAGTTCATGTTTAAAGGACCAAGATTCGCGTCAAATGCAAGCCCTTACAAGAGACAAACTCCGATCTGTAAAGGAGTTCTGACGCACGCAGGCACCCTAACCACGATTCCAGGGCGGGCGATGGACTTGGGCTCATCAGAGGAGGAACTGACAGGATCCATGGGACCCTCCGGACCTGGACAGTCAGCGCCAAGTCCTGTCCAGCTGGGAGCCACCCACCCGGGCCAGGAAAGCTCCAGGGCCGTGTGCGTGGACGGTCCGGTTTTCACACAGCTGGTCTGGCCTGGAACGGCTCTCTCCAGACACCAGACATCATCCTGACGTGCGCAGAGTTTGGAAATTCAGTGTGTGGGTTTAGGAGCCACGACTGCGAAATCCAAGCTCTGTCACTCCCCAGCCTCGCAGCCTCGCACACGTGACTGTGTCGCTGTTTGCCTCCGCGTCCCCAGTTATAAGACGGGGATGCAAGTAGGAACTTCCTTGAGGGGTAGTCATGGGAATCAGAGAAGAGAACCTTCGTTGAGATCAGAACCTGCAAAGTGGCTGTTGGCGAGGGTCCCAACTGGGAAGACCCTAGCAATCTCGTGGGGCTCAGTCCGTGCCTGCACACTCCAGCCCCTCGGGAGAAGGGAGCCGAGCGTGGTTACGCTCGCGTTCACATCTGCCTGCGCGCGAGCACACTTGCTGTCATGTTGGCCTACGTGTGCCGGAGGACCGGTCCCACCGCGGCCCTGCTGAGGGGCCCGGCACGTAACTTCCAAAACCACCAGCCCATTTCCTCGCAGGAAGGCCCCTGGGGCCATCGCTCCACCCCTACTTGCAGACAAATTCTACCGGGGCTCAGCGCTGGGGATGCTGAAATGAGGCACACAACTCTCAGCCCTAAAGTTGGCACAGAAAGGAGGAAACAGGTGGGCACGGGGCAGAGTGATGGGAGCCATCAGAGGGGTCTGGTTGGGTGCCGGGCTGCGTGGCCAGAGGTAGCAAATAGAAGAATGCAAGACATCCAGCTAAATTAAAATTTCAAACAAACAATGAATAATTTTTTGGTATAAATGTGTCCCAAATATTGCATGGGACATACTCACTATGCATTCATTGTTTGTCGCGAGCTCAGATGTGACTGGACAGCCTGTATTTTATCTGGTGGCCCTAGCGGGGGCGGAGTAACAAGAAGGAAGCCCCAGGTCCCCCTCGGGGGAGGGCCGGAGCCAGTGGTCATCCTCATCATAGTCATTCAGAATCTGGTAATGACCCCCACACATCAGCAAGCGATCAGGACGCACGTTTTTAGTCCGTCAGGCTGCTGTAACGGGCACAGCAGACCATGGCGTCTCGGGGTTCTGGAGGCTGGGGAGTCCAAGGTCAAGGCACTGGCAGCTGGGCCAGATGAGAACCCTCTGCCGGTCACATCTGGCCTGCACTTAGCTGGTCTTCATGTAGCAGCAAGAGGGCGAGGGAGCTCTCCAAGGTCCCTTTTGTAAGGGCACGAATCCCCGACAGACGGGCTCCTCCTTCATGAGAATCACCTCTCAAAGGCACCTCCCTCCTAATACCGTCATCTTGGGGGTTAGGATTTCAACATATGAATTTGGGGAGACAAAAACATCCAGTGTTCAATCTTTTTTTAAAAGATTTTATTGATTTATTTGACAGAAACACAGCGAGAGAGGGAACACAAGCAGGCTGAGAGAGAGAGGGAGAAGTAGGCTTCCCGCTGAGCAGAGAGCCCGATGTGGGGCTCGATCCCAGGACTCTGGGATTATGACCTGAGCTGAAGGCAGAGGCTTAACCCACTGAGCCACCCAGGAGCCCCAAATAAATAAAGTCTTAAAAATAAATTCAGTCCAATGCAACATATCTTTCAAGTAAAAATCATATTCCCCTTAAAACAGAATGACCTGGGCTGGCCGGGACTCCCACCACCAACCCTTACATTTATGGCACAAAGTCAAAGCATCCCTGAGCGGAAAACACGTGGGATTTTGAGAAGCAGCTTCAGCCATCTGCGCAGGAGCTGAGGGCCTGGTCGCTGACTCGAGGGTGGTCGTGTGTCTATAGGAACCTCCTGGAACCTCTCAATCTTGCATGCAAGGCCGACTCTTCCACCAGGCACTGTGACACAGGGACCAGGGCCCACGGGACTTAGAGGGGCCTGCAGAAACATTTTAATTTCTTCCCAAGCAGAAGGAGTTCTGAGGGTTCATGAAGGCAGAAGTGCCCCGAGCGCGTGGCTGGGGAAATGGCCCCAGTTTCTTTCTCAGGGAGGAATAAGCATCTGGATGTCAGGGCACTGGGGCCCAGAAGGCAGCACTCATTCCTGCAGAAAGAACACAGTGAGGGGGCAGGATACTGACTCCGCCTCCTCCCACCGCCAAGGCCACCAAGCATGTGCTCAGGCTGATCATCTGGACCGGGTTCTAATCCTGCTTCCAAGGCGTAGACCAGCCACAGGGCTGGATGAGGGGCATCCTTGCTGAGCCCAGGGCTGTACAACGGGGACGGCGACAGCCCTTACCGCCAATGACTGCTGTGGGCAGGTGCCGCGTAAGGCATTCAGGCTGAGGCTCGGCCCCGTGTTCATCAGTGCTCGCCGACCGGCGGCTGTTATGCCTGCGATGTCTCCAGGAAGAAATGATGGAGCCACGAGTGGGATCTGAGGAAGGCCTCTGGCCAGAACCAATGTCAAGTTCCCAGCTTTGACGTATCCTTGGCTGAGATGTCACCACTGGGGGAAGCCTGGGGAAGGGCCCTAGGGGCCCTTCTATACTGTTTTTGCAACCTCCTATGAGTCGATAATTATTCTAGAAATTAAAAGTTTAAAAAGATAAGATGGGGCCGATGAAATGCCCTTCGTAAAAAAAGAAGACCAACACCAACAAAGGGTGAATGGACTTCGTGACCACCTTACTTTCTGGGGAACTCTGAGGAGCCCGTGTGTCGCCTCACGTCCCCCTTGCCCCCGTTCAGCTGCCGTGGTATTTTCCTTCATTATGCCAGCGCCTCAGAAGTAAACCTCTCTAATTTTCTACACCACAGCTATTTATTTAAATGCTAACTCACATTATGAAGTGATAATCCGCACGCGCAGGAGATAATTTATGAAGCATTTAAATTAAGAGGAGCAGCTAATTGGGAGCATGTGTCTTATAAGCCTCGCTAACACCAGAAAACTACAAATTAGGGGGAAAATGGAAGATATTTTTATCTTGCTTTTATCTTCTTTCGGAAGGCACTCGAAGGAAAAATCTCCCTGTGATGCACACATCAGTCCCCCAGCCTCTCCAGAGACTGGTGTGTCTGGCCCAGCCCCCACACCCCGGCCGCTTTCAGAGACCCCTCTTCCACCCAGGCGAGCGGGGGAGCCCCGCACCACCCCTGTTCTGACAAGGGAGGGTCCTGGGGGGGTTATCAGAAAGCTTCTCAGCTCCACTACAGAGACGCAAGGGGCAAAGATGGGGACTTTCTAGGTGTTTATGCCTGATGAGCAAAAGAGAGGCAATTTGGAGGGGAAAATCAAAGCAAAATATGATGCATTTTATAATGATTTGGCTTCTTCCATTTTGAAAAGGACTGCCTTGGATTTTGTACACAAGCTGAGAGTTAAACCAGAACGTACAGGTGTGGGGGTGGGTGGCTGTGTGTGTGTGTGTCTGTGTGTGCGTGTGTCTGTATGTGTGTACGTGTGTGTGTGCATATGCACACACACGTGTTCCCAAGTATGCATGTGTGTTTGTTCAGTTCCTCTTGCAAAAGATTTAAGTGAGCACCTACTATGTGAAAGGTACTGGGGAGGGCGCCTGGGTGGCTCCATCTATGAAGCATCTGCCTTTGGCTCAGGGGATGATCCCAGGGTCCCAGGATCGAGTCCTGCATCAGGCTCCCTGGGCTAGAATGAGCTGGTGGGAAGGGAATGAAGCCCAGGGTCACTCGCCCCTGAGAGGCACGACCTGGAGCCTGGGGGGCTGTGGCCAATAATGGGAGGGGCTCTGATCTGTGGTTCTGAGGCCGTAAGTAGCCTTCGAAGGCTTTCAGACCAAAGAGGAAGGGCAACGTCATCACATCTGCTGTGTGACCCTTCCCCCAGGACGCTTAACTCACGGGGCTTTAAAGGATGCTCCCCCCGCACACACACCCGTTAGGACGGCTGGCATCAAAAGAAGGAAGAGGAGGAGGAAACAGGAAACAAGAAGTGTGGGTGAGGACGTGACGACATGGACCCTTGTGCACAGCATGGGGGAGCAAACGGGGGCTCCTCAGAAACGAAACACAGAACCACCCTAGGATCCAGCAATTCCACTTCCGGGCATTTACCCAGAAGGATGGAAAACAGGGTCTCAAAGAGAGATGTGCGCACCTGGGTTCATGGTGATGTTGCTCACAACAGCTAAACACGGAAGCAACCCAGGTGTCACCAGGGAGCGAAAAAGCGCAAACACGACGCCGTCCAGCCACACAGCGGCACGTTGTTCAGCCTTAAAAGGGGAGGACGTCGCGACGCCTGCTGCGACTTGGGGTGAACCTGAGGACGTGCCGCCGAGTGAAATAGGGCAGTCATGAAAGGACACAGACTGCACGGTTCTACTCACAGGGAGTCCCCAGAAAAGTCAGGGTCACAAAGACAGGAAGCGGGTCGGGGGTGGGGAGAAGTGGCTAGAGGGACCTAGAGTTTCCTTCTTGCGGGATGGAGTTGTCCTGGAGCTCGAAGGCGGCGATGGTTGCACAAGAGTGTGAACGTACGTAACACGACTGACATGGTACATTTTAGGTTATGTCAATCTTACAATTTTAAAAGAAAAAAAAAAGTTCCCGGCTTCGGGACACCTGGCTATGACAAATGGCGTTGATTCCCCTGGATCAAAGGATTAGAGCCTGGTCTCTCCCCACCGCATCCACTGGGCAAGTCCCTGGCCGTGGAGGACGGGATCCAACTGGCCTCCAGAAGAGGCTCTGAGAGCCGGGGGCTGATGTTCTTCGTGAAAGGGAAACAGCTCAACGGGGCCTCTCTTGGCCAGGTGTCCCCCTGTCAAGCCAGTCTTTCTCTCCCAGGGACCTGACACACGGGAAATTCTCCTACAGTCAGGGGGCAGTTTAACCCTCACTCTCTAGTGTGCGCCTTGCAGAATGTTCCAGGCCCCTGCCCACAAGTTCTGGGAGACACGGCCCTGCGGCCTGCAGGGGACCTGAAATTGTGGCCATCAAATATTGTCTCAGGGCATTCTGGGGCGGGTCCTGTTGTGGCCACAAGACGGACAACCTCAACCCCAGCTGCCCTAGAGAATCGCCCGGGAAGTTTAAAAAAAAAAAAATGCTCGCGTCTGGGTTCCACCCATCGTCTGCCCTTGCGAATCCTTGGTAGCCGGAATTATAGCCCCGCACTTATGGATTTTGCAAGTTCAAATGGTATTGATGTCAGATATCCACAGATAGAAGCAGACAGGAACATTGCCAGGTTTCTGGGGAGAGCCTTCCTCCTGGCTGGTTCCTTCGTGCGTCATTTTAAACTGCCTTTATTTATTTATTTGCCTCTATTGGGTCTTTTTATTTTTTCTTTTTAGATTTTATTTATTTATTTGAGAGAGAGTACACGCGAACAAGTGGGAGAGGGCAGGGGGAGAAGCCGACTCCCCGCTGAGCAGAGAGCAGGACGTGGGGTTCGATCCCAGCACCAGGGGATCATGACCCGAGCTGAAGGCAGATGCCTAACCGACTGAGCCACCCAGGCACCCCTCCCTCTATTGGGTTTTTATGTCACTTCATGTCCTCACCCTGTTCACTATGCTTCCTTTTAAAAACAGCTGGTATAAAGGGCTGGGAACTCAGCCCCCAGAAGCTGCCTGCTGTGCTCAAGGACCCGGGACACGGTTTGACATAATCGGGATGGGGGGACTTTTAGGAAACATTACGGGTGGTCTATGTTGAGCAACTCTTGTTTGTGGTACAAGTCAAACAATCAGATGTGCATGAAGACCGCGTGTCCTGTGCCTTTCTCACTAAATAGGCACACATGTAAGTAGCCCCACGATTATAGGGAATCCCCCACCTCTGGGGGATTGGCATAGATCAAGGGCCTGTCCTGAGGCTAACTCATGCCTTTTCGTGGCTGTACAGTATTCCACAGTGTGGATCTGCCCTTCCCCCCACCTGCCACTCCCATGGCCAGTTGAGCTGTTTCCACTTCCTGTTTTTGTTTTTTTGTTCTCCACTGTTGCAAATACGGTTTGTGTGTATATTCACGCCTAAGAGATTTCTGTAGAAGAGACCCCCCAAAGTTGAAGAATTAGCCTCAAAAGGATGTGAGTTTGCCTTCTAAGAGGGTCCCCTGGGACAACCGTCCACAAGGGCACAGCCCCCGTGGCGGGTCGGGGGAACTGGGGTTGGAGCCCCCGGCCGATGTGTGCGCCTCGGAGAGTCGCCGTCCCTGCTCTCCAGCTGTAGCTGTCCGGGCAGAGGCCCCTACCCACGTGTGGCCGTTGAGCACGTGACCTGCGACCGGACTGAACCCAGACGAGCTGTGAGTGCAGGAGACCCACCGGATTGGGATGTGAGAGAGCGCATTAATCACTTCCGTGTCGATTACACGCCGAAGCCCTGCTCTTGTAAATAATTGCGTTAAATAAGATACTATTACAGTTAAGTCCACCTGTTTCTTTCAACTTCTTTAATGTGGCTGGGTTTTAGAGCACGCCCGTGGCTCGTGTCGTTTTCCTAGGGGCCGGCTCCTGATGCTCACACCCAGAACACCGGCTTCGTAGACAGGCACATCTGTTTTTCCTGTTTGTTTTTCTTCTTTTGAAACCTGGGTAAGAGACTTAAACTCTCCAAGCCTTGCTTTCCTCATCTGTAGAGTGGGGGCTGTTGAGGGAGTTCGGGGGACAGTGTCTGCAGAGGCAGAGCCTGGCGTCGTCCCAGCGCGCCCATTCAGCCAATGGTTGCTATCACTACACCAGCATTGATTGGAAAATGAGCATGTTTCCTTCAAGTATGAAGTTATAAAATGCTTGTAGTGGTTTTAGACACCGTTTCCTGAGAAACCCTAAGTCTTCCTTGTTAGTAAATAGGAAACTAGCCTTCGTGCAGAGACGTCCGTTGTAAGTGGGTGGTCACTCGGAATTAGGGACACCCACCTCTCTTCCCGGTTCCCATTCACCTCCTTGGCTTGCTTGTCCCAGCCAAGGTCAGGGGCTCATGATTAGGGATTCCCAGCTCGGTCTCCTAGTCTTCAGGCCTGACTTTGGCTCCCCCCAGGCCTGCGTGGTACCTTGTGGTGGCTTCCGTTTACACCCGTGGGTGCACCTGCTTCTGGAAGCCACTGGGCTGCGTGGGCCGAATGCAAGAAGGCTTCGCTTCAGTCCATTGTCCCCAGGTATGGCGATGCCTCCCTCCCTCTTGTGGCACTGGGCTGTGCTGCTGCTTCTCCTGTGTCACATAGGGGTCTTCTAGTGGGGACAGGCTTGCTCCTCTAGCATGAGAAACCTCCAGTGTATGGTAGACACCCAGGAAAGCCTACCTTCTTCTGGTTACTCAAGCAGGTGGCCTGGGGGGCGCTGAACTTCCCACCTCACCCAGCCATCAGTCCAGCTTCCTGCACAAGACGGGGGCAGAGGGGTGCAGGGGGTGTGGGTGTGGGGGAGAGACCCCGTGAGGACTGGCCTGGGTCTCTCTCCCAGCACCAGTGACAATGCAGGGCACGGAGCAGGCGCTCAGGGTCTCGTGTGTGCTCATTATTCGGCACCTGTCCTGTGTCTTCTGGTCGAGCAGAGGGCTGGAGAGGAGGCTGCGGGGAGAGGACGGCATAGGCATGGGGAAGGCAAGCCGGCTGCGGGGGGGACGGGGTGGGTGGGGAGACGGTGGGGGGCGGTGCCCTCTCGGAGGCTGGGCCCAGGAACGCAAGCTGGACAACCCCCAGGAAAGGCAATTTTTAGTCCCTGTGACCTTGTAAAATGTGAGGAGTTGCCTCTGGCTGGTCAACTCCCCGACGAAGATGTAACCTCTGGAAATGCTCGCACGTATGCGCAGACGCGCTCTGGCAGCCCGACGCTGTAATGTCGAGAACCCAGAGAGCACAGCGGGGGCTGCAGATTTTATGGTCCATGGAATGAAATGCATCTCCGAGAAAGCAGGAAGTGACGGACCGACTGCTACAGAAAGACGTCCCGAATCCTGACACACAGTTAAATCAGTGAAGAAAGACCCGTTTATGGAAAAACAAAGCAAACAGAAACAACAGGAACACTGGCCCTTAAATTTTTTCCTGGAGTAACACACCAGAAGCGCCCCACAGAGATTCCCCCCCCACCCGACAACGGGGGCTCGTCTTCCTCTATCCACCCCCCGCGGGACCCCACTCCCTTTCTGCTCAGAGCTGAGGTTTGTGAACAAGGCCACGCGCGGAAACAGCCAGCGCCCGCTGGGAATGGGGAGCCTGGGCTGGCGGCGTGACAGTTACTAATTGCCACCTTTCTGGGCCTCTTTCTTCTCTCCCACAAAACGAAGAAGCAGAGATGTTCAAGAAATAGATATTAGACACCTACTGCATGCAAGGGACCACAGAGTCTCTCCGGGTTTCCCCAATTTCTCCTCCTTAACATTGCTAGGGAACACTGGAAAGGACCCTTGGGGCTTTTAAAAAATGCTTACTGCTTTCTCAAGGACGCAGGCCCCGGAGCAGAGACGGGGGAGAATCGCAGGGGCTCGGCCACTCCAGCGAGGCTGGGCCACAAAGGCCCGCCCTGGGCCCACGCAGGAAGCCTGCCTCTTTAACAAAGCATTGCCTGCACACACCAGTAATTGCCTTGTTATGGCCATCGGTGTCATCGTTCATCGGCCAGTCCCAGGAAGGGCCCGGGGGAGCAGTTCTACCTTTGCTAAACCAATATCCCCCTGACAACCCCCCGCGGCCTCCCCGTTGTAGTCCCGGCAGAATCCATCCTCCGTCGCTCTTTGCTGAATGATCATGAACACATGATTAAAGCTCTAGATTTATAGCTTCCCCGGGCTTGAGAAATCAAGCAGCGCCCGAGGCTCAGGCCTGCCCCCGCAGCTGTTGGGGACAAGGGAGCAGGGAGCTGAAACTGGTCCCAAGCTGGAGGGAAGGCGGCAGGGGCAGATGCGATGAATCCATTTACTAGGCTGCTGCAGGAGCCCCTGGAATGGGCTGGGGGGTCTCTAACCAGACCACGAGGGAGAGGCCACACGTGTCCTGCAGCGTGTGGGCTGTGTCTCACCCACACACGGCTGGCCCTGTGCCCAAGCTCCCGTGCACGTGTGCGGTCTTCAAGCGCCCTCCCCGTGTCCATCACTCTGTCCATCCCGAGAGACTCCTGTGGTCGGGAGTGGGGATTTCTGCAGCGATCAGAGAATGCCTACGGGTTATCATGGCTGCTGTTTTTAAGACCAGCCTCTATTTAGACCTTACCACACGCCGGGCACAGGACTGAGGTCTTTACATCAAAAAACATTCATATATATTTTTAATTAATGTTTAAATTGAAGCAAAAAATCCCATCACATACAACTGGCCATTTTTAAGGGCACAATTCAGTGGCATTTGGTGTCTTTGCAGTGGGGTATAGCCACTGCCTCTATCTAGTGCCAGAATTTTTCATCCCCTCCAGAGAAAAATCATTACCGTTAAGCAATCATTCCCCACTCTCCCATCTCCCCAGCCCCTTGCAACCACAAGCCCACCCATTGTTTCCAGAGTTTTACCTATTCTGGATGTGTCCTGTAGACGGAATCACACCATGGGGGCCTCTGTGTCTGGCTTCTTTCACTTACATCGGGTTTTTGACATTTAGCCCACATTGCAGCATGTGTCAATACCTGATTTTTTGAAGATTTTATTTTCAAGTAATCTCTATACACTATGTGGGGCTCAAACTCCCAGCCCCAAGAACAAGAGTCGTGTGCTCCACCAACGGGCCAGCCATGTGCCCCAGTACCTCACTTTTTCTGGCTGTGTAATATTCCCTTAACTGGAGAGACCGTATTTTTGCATCCATTGACTTACTGATGGATGTCTGTACATTTCTGCAGTGGGTCCAACTATCACCTCTGTTCTCTGGAGAGGGAAATGGGGGCTTTGGGAACTCAAGTCACTTACCCAAGGCCCCATAGCTCATAAAGTGGAGGAACGGAGATGTGACCAGGCAGTCTGACCACTGAGCTGCCCAAGAGCTAGGAGAAGGGCTGAGGCAAGAGCAATGGAAGGAGACAAGATGTGGGGACGTCTCCATCGT
Source organism: Mellivora capensis (assembly GCA_004024625.1). NCBI lineage: Eukaryota > Metazoa > Chordata > Mammalia > Carnivora > Mustelidae > Mellivora > Mellivora capensis. The sequence continues at coordinate 25,872 of PISX010006610.1, read as the reverse complement.
GTCCTATCTGGCACAGCCAGAGAAGTTCTTTAGTTGACTTTAAGGGGTTGGTCAGGGAGCCCTACTGCTCATGAAGCCCTACAGCATATGGGGCCTTGCCCTGAATGACATTGTGAAACCAGGGTAATCAGGAGCAATTTCTTGAAGGCCCTCAACAAGCATGTGTGTGCATGTGCACGTGCACACACAGACTCCCTCCCACACGCATGCCACCCACCCATCCATCCACCCTCCCATCCACCCACCCATCCACCCATCCATCCACCCTCCCATCCACCCACCCATCCACCCATCCACCCATCCATCCATCTACCCATTCATCCATCCGTCCATCTGTCCATCCATCCAACCAACCATCCATCCATCTGCCTGTCCATCCATCCATCCACCCATCCACCATCCATCCAGGCTGGATTAGATGCAAGGGGCTAAATTAAGTAATTCGGATTGTGACCCGAGCTGCTACCACAGACACAAGCCACAGTCTGTCCCAGACTCTCTTTTCATGTTACCCCAAGGGAAGTATTCTCCCAAGATCCGATCCAGTTATTGAATCTGTGAGTGTCTTCACCTCTGGTGGAGCTCAGGGGAAAGAGTGTGACCTCAAAAGGGTCTGGTCATTTCACTGTTCTCCCCCATACCCGAATCTCCTCCCGCACACCTCTGTGATTTTCCGAGTGCTAGCCGCCAACTCGACGAGACAGCAGCTGCTAGATACAACAAAGACACAATCCAGAGGCTTCCTCTGAATCGTCCATTGTCTGTCGACGTCTGCGCTGCCTGAGACCGAGAGCCACTAGCCACAAGTGCCACTTTGAGTTTAAACTAATTCAAAATTTCATATTCAGCTACACTAGCCAGACCTCAAGTACCCAGGATTGCCTGTGTGGGTGGGCAGAGCGGAGACAGAAGGCCCCCGTTGCCACAGAAGTTTCCGCCCCACAGTGCTGGTCTATACGGTGCCCATTTCCCAAGTAGGCACCCTGCGTAGACCTGACCCCTGAAAGGAAATAAACACATTCTGGTGCTGAGGTTTACCGACACTGTTGTTAAGACCCTACTTTGCCTCCTTGGGTGGCATCCAGGAGCCTGCTCAGGAGGAAGGAAGGGAACGTCAGCCGAGCCGTCCCCATCCCCGGGGCAGCCACGAGGGGCTGGAGGAGGTCATCAAAGTCCCTGAGCCTGTCGCTGCGGCACCAAGCAGGCCCCGTGTGTGAATCAGGCCCGCGACACACTCTGCTCCAGGATAACAAGATCTGTCTTTCTGCTCTGATTTAAGGCCTGGCAGTGTTTCAGTGAGGTGCCCTGGATCTTGCCTGCACAGTGCGGCCGCTCTGAGTCAGGAGAAAAGCCACACCTCACGCCCGACGCTTCTCTGCTGCAGAGAAAATGGGACCATAAAACATGACAAGGGAGGCCCCGGGCCTCCGCAAAGAAGGGATCCAGGCCGTTAGACTCCTAACTGTGCCGGAGAGACTTGGGCCCGACGACCCGGGTTGCCAGATTCATTAAGGCGGACGCACAGGCTGGCTTAAGGATCGGGAGACAGGTGTTTTAGGAGCCCGTTTATCCGAGGTGGAATCCAAAGAAAAACGTGCTCACCCCGTCTGCTCCTCTCCTGCGTCTCTGCTTTCCTTCCCAGCCTCTCTGCTTCCCCTGGAGCAGGCAGGAGCAGTTTGTTTTCGGCTGCCGGAGGAGGCTTGAAATATTACAAAGGTGGCGCGCGGAACGCTCCCCGCGGCCCTGCCCCGATGGCACACGCGCAGACATAAAAAGCAAATACCATCAGTAACCCGTCGCCAGAACCCAGCAACAAGCCGAGGGTTTGTCTCCCTGCCGGGGCTGTTAGCAGCGATGTATTTCTCCCTGCACTAAGCACCATCTTTCCCAAGGCTGCATTACAATGATTTATAAACCCCATTTCTGGGGAGAACGAATAGATCAAAGCGAGGAGAGAGAAAGGAGACATGAGCAGCTGCAGGAAGATATTGAAGCATGAAAGAAAAACACAAAATGAAGAACGAGGCGGTGACACAATTGAGGCATTCTTCGCTGCACTTTTATCAGAGGAAAATAATAGCAAAATCTCGATTTTAATCCTTTTTTTCCCCCCTTTATAAGATGCAGCCTCCTGTCAGTCAGTGGGAATCCGGGGTGGCTGTGGGCATGCGTGGGAACAGGCTGCTCGGGACCACACGGGCCGGGGGCCTCTGCCAAGGGGGAGCTCGGGCCTTAGCGTCCCTGCCCTCCTCACCTTCGGGGGCCACCGTTCCCAGGGCTCGCATGGCTCTGGGGCACAGGAGGAGGGTGGCCATCCTGGCTTTCACCCAAGGGTGTGAGGCAGTCAGTCCTCCAGGTGGACCAGAGGCCCCTGCCTTCACCCCCCCAGACTGGATGGTTTCTTTCGCCTACTCTGGTTCCACGAAGACCAGAGGAAGAAGAAAGACCGAAGGCCCAGGGAGCCGAGCGGGGTCACTGAGAAGAGCGCCCCTCTGGAAGTCTCAGTGAGACTTGGCGCCTGTGTCCAGTCCATCAGCACAACTGGAGAGACAAGGGCTGGCCGAGCTGGGGCACAGCTGGGAAAAGGCCCGGAGGACGGAGGGAAGGAGACATCAGGATGGGAGTCAGGCCAGGCTGCCAGGAGGAGGCCCCTTTGAAATGGGACTTTTTTTTTTTTTAAGATTTTATTTATTTATTTATTTATTTGAGAGAAAGAGAGCATGAGCAGGGCGGGCAGCAGAGGGGAAGGGAGAAGCAGGCTCCCTGCTGAGCAGAGAACCCGCCGCAGGGCTCGAACCCAGGACCCTGGGATCATGTCCTGAACCGAAGGCAGACGCTTAATGACTGAGCCGCCCAGGCGCCCCGAAATAGGTCTTGAGGGAAGGAGAGCAACCGCTACTGTGGAGGGGACCCCCCTCAGCCACCAGCTTAGAGCAGCCTTCTCTGACCCCTGCCCAGCTGTCTCTCATAAGAAATGCTGGGTTTTTTTTTTCATTACTCAGATATTTTCTGTTTCCTCCCATTAGAACAGAAGCAGGAGGGGGCGCCCGGCGGGCTCGGTCAGAGGAGTGCGCAACTCCTGATCTCCAGGTCGTGAGTTCGAGCCCCACACTGGGGATAAAGATGACTTAGAAATAAAACCTTTAAAAAAACAAAACAACAACAACAAACATAAGCGCAAAAGGGGCACCTTATCTGTCTCATCCGCGACTACTTCCCCAGAGACCAGGATAGCGCTGGTCCATGGCAGGTGCTTCATAACAAAGCCGGGAATGAGTGACCACATGCCAGGCGCGGCGCTCACCCGCTGTCACTGGTCCCCGAAGCGACGCTAGCAGGTGTGTGGGATTAGCCCCGTTTCACAGACTGGAAAGCTAAGAGCGGTTAGGTCCCGGGGCCCGGGTCACGCAGCCTCTGGGTGCTGAGGCAGGGTGAGGACTCTGGCCTTCTGGCCAACACACTGCCCGTCCCCCCAGACCCTAGAGTGAGGACCTCCTGCTCCTCCTCGACAAGGGGTGCTACGGAGGCGGAGTGGAGAGAGATTGGGTTCCTTTTGTTTTGAACGTGAGAACCCCGTGCGCGGCCAAGCGCGGGCGGACGGTGCTGCAGTGACACGTCAGAAATGACCCCATCTCCCCTAATAGGGCCAAAGAACAGTCCAGAGAGAATCTGCCAAGACAGAAGCAGCCGCCTGCTCCTGCATGAGACATTCCCAAGCTTGGCCGCGGACTGGAGTCAGTCCTGCAGGCTCATTTATCGGCTTCTCTCTTAAAGGCCAACCCAATAGAACAAAATCTATCCAGGGCTGTACCCAGGGGATAGCTTGCACGAGATGTCATGACATTTTGGGTCTCCTCACTCCAAGCGGCCCTTGGATACTCTCAAGGGATCCAGCACCAGGGCTCATGGGGACTTGGAAGGAAGGGCCTTGGTGTGTGGCGTGGGTGGGAAGAGCTGGCCCAAGTCACGGTTGGGTGAGGTCAACAGATCGCCCTTGGAGTGCCTGGCGCGTGGTCCCTGCGGGCTAGACCGCGTGACGGCTGGCCCAGATGGCGCTGTCCTTTGGCTTCACTTATGAGGACGTCTACTCTCTTAAAAGCCATTGTGCCAGTCCTGTAATTAAGACTGCCTATTTGGGCTCCTGTAGAGTCTTTAGTTCTAGAAAAAGACTCTCCATACAGTGTAAAAGGGTATTGTATCCAACTATCACTCAGTTGGTAAGAAGAGGGACTTGTGGGGCGCCTGGGTGGCTCAGTGGGTTAAGTACCTGCCTTCAGCTCAGGTCATGATCCCAGGGTCCTGGGATCGAGCTCCGCATTGGGCTCTTTGCTCAGGGGGAGCCTGCTTCTCCCTCTGCCTCTGCCTGCTGTTCTCCCTGCTTGTGCTCTCTCTCTCTCTCTTACTTGCTCTCATTCTATCTCAAATAAATAAATAAAATCTTTTTTAAAAAAATGAAAAGGGACTCGTGGTTGGCTTCTCCAGAACGTGTCCTTCACTGAGCATATGTGGAGACACTGATTCTCTCATCAGGCGGGAACCCCAGTAACATCCGAACGCTTCTGATGGAAAAAGAGGCTTAATTCCATCTTACACCTGTGGCGCAGGAAAACCAAAGATTCATGCTAAAAAGTTGAACGAAACTGAACTGAACTTACTTGCTCTGGTTGTTTAATATTTTGGAAAGCCCTCAGGTTCCTGGGATGCCTAGCTATTTACTGTGCTTTTCACCTGATCTGATTCTTAAACAGGCGAGTTTCAAACCTCCTGAAAATCAGAGTTTATAATTGAAATATTGACAAACTCTTTCCCATAAAGAGGCTACTCGATACTGCAGGAATGATGGGAACATGGGCAGAAAGTAATAAGAATGCTTCTCTCTGTGTAGCCAAGAAACATGATGGTGGAGTTTATTGCTTACAAAACACAGTTGCCGTTCCTCAAATTGGATAGAAAACCACGAACCCCGATAAATTATGATACCCCTAAATCTCAGAGAATGTGCATCAATTGTTGGGAGTGCCACCATCGTCCTTCTGGGCAGCCTACTTATTAGAACCGTAATTTATTATTATTATGCTTTGGTGCAAACACACAGGCTGATAAAATTCAAGTCTATTAAAACAAACGTCCTCCGCTCTCTGAATCAGTAAGACACAACATTCCAAAAAGAAATGTTATAAATTGGAAAAGCAAATCGTTCTTAGATACTCAGAAGTGAGAGACCAAAAGAGAGCCATAGCGGAAAACATCCGCGGTGACCAGGCTTTCCGAATCTGGCCCCAGAATCCAGGAATCGCTACAGAAGTGGACAGTTAGAGGGGCGCCTGGGTGGCTCAGTGGGTTAAGCCTCTGACTTCCACTCCAGTCATGATCTCAGGGTCCTGGGATCGAGCCCCACGTCGGGGTCCCTGCTCGGTGGGGAATCTGCTTCTCCCTCTCTCTCTCCCTCTGCCCCTATTCACGCTCTATCTGAGTAAATAAATAAAATTAAATTTAAAAGTGGACACCAAGAAACAGAGTCGAAGACCATGATCTGGCGCTCCTGGCCCAGACTAAAGCTCTTTGTGAAAATGTTCGTTATTAAAAAAAAAAAGACTCAATTGGGATGCCTGGGTGGCTCAGTTGGTTAAGCGGCTGCCTTTGGCTCAGGTCATGATCCCAGCGTCCTGGGATCGAGTCCCACATCAGGCTCCTTGCTCAGCAGGGAGAAGCTCCCTCTGCTTCTGCCTGCCTCTCTGTCTGCCTGTGCTCGCTTGCTCTCTCTCCCTCTCTCTCTGACAAATAAATAAATTTTGAAAAAAAAGACTCAACTTCACTTTGAGCAACCATGAGATACGTGTTCTTCAAGAGACGCGAATCACATTGGCTTTTTTTTTTAAATACACCTTTCTTTTTCCTCTTTTTCATTGAAATCACCCCCTTTTTTTGGTAAAGATTTTATTTATTTATTTGACAGACAGAGATCACAAGTAGGCAGAGAGGCAGGCAGAGAGAGAGGGGGATGCAGGCTCCCTGCCAAGCAGAGAGCCCTATGCAGGGCTCGATCCCAGGACCCTGAGATCATGACCTGAGCCGAAGGCAGAAGCTTTAACCCACTGAGCCACCCAAGCACCCCTCACATTGGCTTTTTAAACAAAGACGAATGTGAGGTTGGGGAAGGACTATAGGATTCCCGGAGTTATTCCCTCCCACTTCCAGAGAAGGAAGCTGCATCTCGCTGAGGACACCCAGGAGAGGGTCCAGCCTCAACGTCACACCAGTGGCCCAAATTCCCCCAGCCCGACAGCCACGATCCTCAGCAAGAGCCAAGTGGTTCACGCCAACTGAGCACCCGCCATGAGCTTCTCCTTCCGCTGGTCGTCTCGTGGTTTCGGGACAGCTCACCAAATTCTCCCCAGCCTCCTCACACCCACCGGACCCTAGGTGACCAGAACGGAGCCCAGGAGCTCCCTCCAGAGCTCCCCTGGTGGGGAATGGGCATCCATACCGTCAGTGCCCAAACCAACACCACTTGACTCACTCCATTTCCCCTTCGGCTCCCCAAAGGCATGAAGTGCTGAACGGGTCTCTCTCCCCGGGTCCCTTCCCTACACACTCACAGGGGCAGGAGGAGGGAATGTACCTATGGTGACCAGCCCTGCAGATCGCAGGGGAGCGCTAACGGGCTTGCAGTGTGGGGAGGGATAGGAATTGACTTCTTTGGGGAAGGCTTTTTTTATTTTAGAAAAGACTCCCTGTAGAACAGAGCGGAGGGGACGGGAGCAGGTAGGGAGATGCCAGACAGGAGGCAACTGCCATTAGCTTCTAGAGCAAACAATAAGGCCCCAGAACGTAGGGGGAGGAGAAGGGGTGGGGACCGAGGTAAAGGGTCTTCGTGAATGTCATGCAACGGGGAAGGGAGAGCTACAGAGGGAGGTTGCATTGTGGATACTCGGGAGATGACTAGGCACACTCACTAGTTCAAATGACTCCTACACACACACACACACACACACACACACGGCTGTACAAGACATACAGATTCATATCTCCACCAAACTCTGCAACACCAAACATCACAGGACTTTAGGACCCTCCTGTGCTAAAGCCACCAGCCCTGAAAGACCGTGAGTTGTGCCACACGCACTGTCCACATTCACAGGTCCAAAGCAAATTCGCCATCTTCCTGCAGACACGCTCCTGTTCTCGAATTTTCTATTTTGGTTAGCGGCACCTCCACTGACTCAGTTGCCCAAGGCAAAAACCTGGAATCTATCCTCAGCTTCCTTCCGCCGCCCTCCACACTCAGTCGGGTACCCCCGGAGCAGATCTCTGGTCCGTTCCACTGTTGCTCCCCCAGTGCTGCTGGCGCACCTAAGACCCACCTCCACTCTCCCTGGCAGCCCCCACTGGGTCTCCCTGCCCCCCACGGCTAACCCCCTCCAGTCTGTGATCACTCGGCAGCCAGAGGGTCTTGCAAAAAGCCAAGCCTGTTCGCTCCACTTCCCCACTTAAAACCTTTCAAAGCCTCCCATGGTCGGTCCTATCAGAACCAGGATTTGATCAGTGTGCCTTTATCCACGTGGCCTGTGCATCCAATCTCTGCTCTACTGCCCACGAGCTCCGTGGACCTTCCTGGCTCGTTAATGAGGCCTGCCTCTGTTTTTCCTTGGTAGGAGGGCTAATATGAGGACCCATCTCATAGAAGCTCCATACCTGGTATACAGCATTCGGTGGGTGCTGGCTGTGGTCCTTATGTTGATTTGTCACAGTCTAAACCCACCATGACCACATCCTGAGCTCATCTCCTTCCCTGCAAACTTGCCCACTCCTGCACCGTACCCTCTTCTCCCCAGCCATACTGATGTACATGCTATTCTCACACGTGGTATCCTCCTTGCTTCCCTCCTTCTCCATCTGCTATTTTCCTTACCTAGAATATACTCTCCACCTGCCAAACTTTTACTCACGCTCCCAAACTCAAGCATGAAAGTTAAAAATACTGACAGTATCGCATGTTGGTGGGAATGTGGGGCGAACTGGGGTTCCCATGCACTATTGGTGAGAATGCGAAATGGTACGGCCGCTTTGGACATCACTATGGCGGAAGCTTCCAAAGTTCAACACACACCTACTAGGTAACCCAGAAATCCCGCTCCTAGAGGTTTCCGCAAAAGAAATGAAAACATGCCCCAACAAAAGTGTGTGTGGGGACGTTCGTAGCGTATTTTTTACAGTGGCCCCAAACTGGCAGCAACCCACGTCCATGGGGGGGGTGAATGGATCAACGAAGTGTGGTCCCATCCATACCATGGAAACGTGCTTGACAATAAGAAACAACGAGATACCAACATGGGCCGCCACTCACGTGAATCTCAGACATGTGGGGCTGATGAAGTCAAACATACAAGACCAAGACTGTGAGCTGCATGGCTCCGTTCATACAAAATTCTGGAAGGTAAACCATGGTGAGAGAAAGCAATCAGTGGTCGTCTGGGGCCAGGACTGGAAAGGGACCCCAAGCACAAAGGGGCTCACGGAAGCTTTTTAGGGCAAAGAACCTGCTGTGTATCTTGACAGTGATAAGTTACGTGATTGTACACAATTATCAAGATTCACCAAAGTGTATGCATATGCTGGGTGAGTTTTGATCATATGAAAATCATACATTAAAAAACAGTAAAGGGGGGTATCCAAGCCAACCTCCAGATTGGTCCCCTCTGTCTAGCCTTCTGGGACTTCCCCCCCCTCCAGCTGCTCCATCCTGGTCATGTCCATTGTTGGACTTTCCCCTCGGTCTTGGCAGAAGACGGATGGGTCTGTCTATTCGCCCGGAGGCAAGGCCCGGGCTCCTTCCTTCACCCCGTTGCCTTGCCTCCCACTCAGGACCCTTCCCCCACGGAGCACTGGTCGTATCCCGAGAACCCTGCTGTGGGCTGACTCCCGCGTCCTGACGGAGCTCCCCCACAACCCCAGCAGGTAGGTATTACCATCAGGTTTTACCAAAAGCAGGGAGGCTCAGAGAGGTTGAATGAACACCCACCAACATCAGACAGCTCAAAGCAGTGGGGCTGGGCGTCCAAACCAGGTCTGTCTGTCTTGTGTGTCCGTGTGCATCAAGGCTGTGCCTTAAACACTGCTTTGCGCTGCCCGATGCACCACTAGTTGGAGAGAAAAGCCCCGAGAAATGACGTGTTGTGTTGACGAATGGAACGTGGGAGCCATTCAGTTCCTCCCCTACTCCGCCTTCCCAGGGTCATGCAACCAGAGTTTTGGAAGGTACATAAAATTTCCATGTGCGCGCTCGTGTCTGCATGTGTGTTCTTGATCTATTAAAATCTCAGCTTTCTTTCTCTCCTCTTTTTTGAATTAAACTAAAAAGCTAAATTAGCTCTCCACCCGGGAGACCAGCATTACCTTGCCAACAGCTAGCACGTCCCAGTTGCCATCTAATTAAGCCCCACTCCCAGACAAAGCACAGAACAGTGTCACCACGTTCGCAATGGCCACCTCCCCGGGCAGCCCCGAACCGCACGAACCGCACCGCACAGCGGCTCGCTCGAAAACAGATAACCCTGTTGCTGGGTAAACACTCCTAAGTAGGTCTTTCCCTTCAGCAGATCGCCTTTGAACGTGGGTGCTTTTATTAAGAAATATTCGAGGACTGGATACAGAATGCAAGGAGCAGGCTGATTCTTTAATCAGACCAGTTTTCCAGCGTGCTCTGCTTTCTGGCATTCTAGAAACCCACTCTTGCGACATGTATACACTGCGCTGGGCGTGTGAGGTCCCCGCCTTTGCTGTCAGCGGCGAAATGCCTTGAAGGGGAGTGTGAGTTGAAACACGCAGGGAGAGAGCATGCTGGGGTTAGCCGGTGCGGGGGGCCTGGGGGGACCGGGGCCACGCCTGCACCTGCTTTGCAGGATAGCAGAGAGGCGAGGCCACACGCTCTGGGTGGCAAGAGGAGGTCCAAGTGGAGGGCGGAGAAGAAGCCCCTTTGCATCTTTGCAGGATGAACGGCTTTACCCTTCTCTGGGACCTGCTTTCAATTATTTGCTAGGCTTGGAATGAATTAGAATTAGAATAATATGGCTTTTTTCCCCCTTCGGAGGGGTCCCCTGAAATAGAAAATGATCAATTAACTTGACCCAGTTCATTCTCTGCGTCCTCAAGAAGAGGCAGGTTCTACCTGACAGATGGAGGTGTGCGACCTCCAGCGGCGTCCCGCGTCCGGTTTGACTCATTAGTTTGTCGATTTTAAGGGGGAAAAACGCAAAACTGCAGACTCCGTGGCAGTGTGGATTCTGGAGAGGCAGGCTCGGGTTCGAATCCTGACATCCCCACGTCACTGAGTCTGAGACTTTGGGGGGCTAGTCACCTCACGTCCCCCAGCCTCAGTTTTCTCTTCTGTAAAGTGGGAGGGTGAATTCCTCTCTCATGGGTGTTCCAGGAGGTTTAACCTGCATGAGCTCATCTCAATGCGAGCCTTCCAACACAGAGCAGAGCCCTCAGGAAACCACAGTGTAGCCTCTGTGGTGCAATTCTGGGTCTAACTGTGACAACAAAGAAGGAACCAGCCATGCTCATGTGTCCCCTGCAGGTAAAGCCCCTCCAAGATGAGTTTAGGAGGCTGAGCCGCGGGGTCCACGGGGATGATTAGAGGTGCAACTCTCACCAGGCTTTCCTGACCCCGTCTCCTTATCATTCAAGCCTTCAATGCAAGAGGCACCAGAGAAAGGAAAGAACTCAGGAATGAACAAAAGAGGGGGAGGGCTTATTCACTCTGAAATCAAGGTGAGCCTCTCCCTCCCTCCCCCCAGGGGTGCCCGTAAAGAGTTGACTGCCTCCTTGCGTTCAGCCCATCTCTGGCCTGTCACCCCACAAAGGCAGGACATCTGGGAGAAGGAGAGCCAAGCATCCAGTTCTACCTCCTCAAATATCAGCCCAGCTGAACTGCCAGGTTCCTGTCACTGTGGCCCCATGTGGGAATCGACAAAATGCAGATTCCCTAGCCCCCTCCTGAGTCAGACTTTTCAGAGGTGGGGGCCCAGGGAGCCACATTTTTTTTATAGGTTCCCGGCGTCGTTAAGTGAAGTGGGAGAAGCAGTGAGATGTCTGTCCTAGCTTCCTCAGGGCTGGTGTCTCTAGGGCAGAAATGAAAGTAAGACCCACCCACGCCTGGCAGACTCAAAGGTCCAGGGCCAAGGGTAGCGGCCTTGGGCTCTAAGTCAGAGCTGACTCTTGAATTTCCTAGCTTGGAAGGAGGCTCTTCTTAACCTTTTCCCATTGTGAACTATCTGAGAGGTCAAGTTCATGTGTGCTCACAGTGCCAGGGAGGAAAGCTCCCCCATGATCATTTATAGGACAATTAAATCAGAGTGGTCCTTCATAAGTGGCCAGATTGTGTAAGAGCCGCCCGTGACTGCCTCTCCCTGAGGGCTGTAATCAGATGGCGGAGAGTGGTGCCCAACGCCTCCCCTGCTAGAGCATCCATTAAAGAACAAGGCTAGAGAAATGTTCCATTTGTTTGCTCTTTAAAAGTCAGTAACCTGGGGCCCCTGGGTGGCTCAGTGGTTAAGCAGCTGCCTTCAGCTCGGGTCATGATCCTGGGGTCCTGGGATCCAGCCCCACGTCAGGCTCCCTGCTTGACGGGAAGCCTGCTTCTCCCTCTCCCACTCCCTCTGCTTGTGTTCCCTCTCTCATTGTGTCTCTGCCAAATAAATAAAAATTTTTTAAAAATCGTTAAAAAAACGAAGTCAGTAACCTGGGGGTGCCCTTGTGGCTCAGTCTGTTAAGCGTCTGCCTTCAGCTCAGGTCATGATCCCTGAGGTCCTGGGATCGAGCCCCATGTCGGGTTCCTTGCTCAGTGGGGAACCTGCTTCTCCCTCTCCCTCTGCCTGCTGCTGCCCCACTTGTGCTTGCTTTCTCCCCCTCTCTCTCTGTGTCAAATGAATAAAAAAATCTTTAAAAATAAAAAATAAAAAGTCAGTCACCTTGCACCAGTGTCCTCAGCAACACTATTCACAAGGGCCAAAAACTGGAAGGAACCCAGACTGCATCGGTCCGCGAATGCATAGGCGCGTAGGGTATTTACACACAACGGAGCAAAGGGGATTCTAACCGGCACTACTGCGTGGAGGAAACTGGAGGACATCATGCTGGGACAAGCCGGACAGTTCCACTTCTATGAGGTCTCTAGAGCCGTCAGATTCGTGAGGACAGAAAGGACAGTGGTGGGGGCCGGGAGCTGGGAAGCCAGGGGTAAGGAGTCTGTGTTTGCTGGGGACAGTTTCATTTTGGGAAGGTGCACACGTTCTAGAGATGGGATCATGGTGATGGAGCACGAAGTGAATGTATTTAACATGCTTAAGAATGGTTAAGATGGCGAATGTGTGTGCATCTCCCCACGCTCCTTAAAAATGTAAAAGAAGGACCAAAAAACACAATAACCTGCAAAAGTCAGTGTTTTACCAATGACTCGCAACACGTCTCACGGAGGCTCCAAACACTGCAGCATTTCAGTAGACCAAGCCCAGACTCCGCAGACCAGCCGTGGAGCTCAGATCACCTTCCCGCCCTGTCTTGCTGGCTCCCTTGATCTGACCCCAGGTGCCTCCCGAAACCGCGGCCCCCGGCTGGTGGCCCACGATCTGGGAGGACACACGATGGCTTGGCTGTGTAGTGTGTGCGGCTTCATTTCTCTCTCGGTCCGCTCTCTTGGCACAGATCCAACCCGTAATTAGGCAGATTCTCAAAGGAGAGAGAATACTTCCTGCCCAAATGACAAGCCGTGGATTATGCAGATATCTTTCCAGATGTGGCATTTGTCTCCCTGGCAATGCTGCAGGTGGCTCTCGGTTTACTTGGCTGGAAATCTCCATCTGAGCGCCTTATCTGCACAAATAACTTCCTCCGTTGATTCTGCTTATGCTCGGGGCTTTCGTTTTCAAGCTGATTTCCCTCAGAGCTTCAAGGCCCTTCTCCTTAGGAAACGGGGAGGGGTATCTTCAGAACCCAGCAAGGGACCAGGTGGAGCCCTTCGCCCTGGTGGCGGCTCAGCTCTCATTATGGGAGCGGCCGGGCATCCGACCAGTGGAGCCGGAGGGCCGCCGCCATCTCTCCAGGGCCCAGGGCAGAGCTGAACCTCAAAAAAGACTGTCTTGTGAACTCAGTGGCTGCTTGAATAAAATGGGAAAACAGCCCAGAACTGCCACTGATTTCATGCAGTGAGGCAGGCACAAGATTCATGCTTTGCAAACCCAAACACGTGGTTTTCAAGTGCCAGGATCTACTACTCAAGCGTGTGTCCAGGAGCCCCGTGCATGCAGTCTGGGGTCCTGTTTTCAGGGGGACACTCTGATGTGAGCCTCACAGACCAATATAAATGACACGGGGCCGTTGGTCATGTAATAATCCAAAGTGAACACTGTTCCTTCACGAAGGTTGCAAAATGGTCTGTTGTGCACAAAATAAACAGGCTTCTTTTATTTCTTGTTCGTAAGATTTTTTTTTAATGTATTTTAAGAGAGAGAGAGAGAGCGCACAAGAGCATGAGCTGGGGGTGGGGGGATGGGGGGGGCGAGATTCCACGCGGACTCCGAGCTGAGCACAGCGCCTGACGTGCACCTGGGTCTCACGACCTCGAGGTCATGACCCGAGCCCCAACCAAGAGCCAGACGCTTCCCCGGTCACCCAGGCGCCCCAACTCAGGCCTATTTTAAACGGAGAGATTTAGTTTTCCAGAGCACAAATGTCCATCAGCACATGAGTGGATAAGCCAATTGCACAATCCACACAATGGAACAATATTCAGCCACAAAAAAGCAAAGAAGTGCTACATTACGATACGGACGGGCCTGGAAAATCCTACGCTAAGCCAAAGAAGCCGGATACCAACGGCCACATAATACAGGATTCCTTTTATGTAAAAGACCCAGAAAAGCCAGAGCTGGGGAAAACAGGTCTGGGGCAGAGGGGAGTAGAGGCTGATTGCTGGCCAGGTATGGGTTATTTCTCTGGGGCGATGAACACACTGGGAAGCTGGAGAGGTGGTGACTTCACAACGGTGTCAATACCCTAGAACCACCAACCAGTCCACTTTAAATGTTTACCCCTATACTCTGTGGATTTCACTTCAGTGGAAAAAAAAAATCCAAGCACAGAGAAACTTACAAGGTTTAGGAGGATGTGTAAAGTGTTGGAGCACAAACTATAACACAGATGTGGTCTTTCTCATTTGTTAAGGTTTTGCCACCTACAATCCCACTGAGATGCAAATGCCATCCTGTCCAGTGACTATGGTTTTCTAATCCATCTCACTTGCAATTCCTTGTTTCCCCGTCTGGCTCCCCCCAACTGGTTTGCAAGCTCCTGGAGGGAGAGTAGGGGCTTTTTCTGTCTTATTCTCTGTGTTCCTAGTACCTGCGTTGGCTCCTGGGACAGAGTGGATCCCAGATAAATGTGTGCTGAGTGAGTGAATGACACCAGCAACTGAGCTTCGCCTAGTTTGGGCGGGGGCTGCCTCGTACTCTGCGCCATCCGTATCTCACCTGGAAGGCGCACGCAGATCACCTGGGACCTTGTTAAAATGGATGTCCTGGTGCAGTAGGTGTGGGGTGGGAGCTCAGATCCTGCATTTCCAATAAGCACCCAGGGATGTAAATGCTGCTGGTCCCCCAGCCCACACTTGGAGGAGCAAAAAGTCCAGGCACACCACCCACAAGCGCTGCCCCTGAAGAAAAAGAGCAGGAGTCCATGTCAAATACCCACGTTGTTTGTCTCCCCAGATCTCACTGCTACTTCCTCCTCCCCCTACAGAGGAACCTAAGCCCTTCCTGGTTACCCAGAGGAGGATGATTAAAGCAATCGGCAACTTCTCTCCAGATTCCTAGGTAGGCTGTCATTTCAAGGAAAATACGTCCACTGCAATTGGGAACACTCGATGTGTTCAATGTGTTTCTTAAGTGCAGTGGGGGGAAGGGGAGGGAGCATCTATGACCCCCCCAAAGAAACAAGCTGTTCTTCTGCCTTTGTGTTTCCAAGCGTGTACGCGCAGTTTGAATCACAGCTAATAAACAGGTCATCTTGTACTTCCAAAATAAAAACATGCCGTATTTCAGTGGAATAGCAACTGTACGTTAAGAAGCTGTCAACTTCACTACAATTTCCCTGAACCTTGCACTGCAGAAAGATACCTTGTCACTCAGAGTAGACGGCAGTTTTACTGAAATATCTCCTTGTCTGCGTAAATAATGAGTAGACTTGCATGAGAAAATCTGGCCCCCAGCCTCCTTTCTCCCCACTCCCAAAGAAACATATGCAAATGGCAGATTTATGGGGTGCACGCTTCTCCACACTTTGCTTCGAAAACAAAGGGGGGGCGGTCCCACCAACACTGGCGTTGCGGATTCAGGATGCAGGGGTGAGTAAGAGAAGGGTGGTGGTGATGGATATGGTGGTCTTTGCAAGCTTCAAATCAAGGAGGCTGGACTGTCACTCAACAGCTATTTTGGGAACACACATGGATTGCATCAGAAAATGCCATATATGGGAGAGTTTTGCTGGAGAATGGCCCAGACGCCAGAAGGTCTTTATGTAAAATCGGGCAGCCCCCACAACCTGCAGGGTTCAAGACCTGGGTTCAAGAACCCCTCCACTGCCTGCCACGCGTGGGATCTTAAAGTCCCTTCACCTCGCGGAGCCTAGGGTTCCTTGATTATCAGATGGCAACAGTAATTAACGCTGGCCTCACAGGGGTGGTGGCAGGTGAGGAGTGCAGCGGTGTTTTGTAGACTCTCGAGTGGTATCCAGTTGCTAATCATCCCTGTCAATGGCGTCAGCCCGACGGAGGTTCAGATCTTGGCTTCCCCGCTCCCTGGCAGTGTGAGCCTCAGTTTCCTCACCCGTAAAATGGGAATAACAACAGTACCTACTCTAGAGGGCTCCCTGGGAGGATTTCGTGAGAGAATGCATGTTAAAACTGGTGCCCGCTCCTAGAAAGGACTCTGTGAGTGTGCGTTGCTGTTTCTGTTACTGCTGCTGCTGATCTGCTGATCTGGTGATCCTGCTGATCTGGTGATCCTGGTGATCCTGGTGATGGCGGTGATGATATTCATATTTCTGCTGTTGTGGCTGCAGCTGATCACGGGATTTCCCATTCTTCCATGGGGGGAAATCACGAGACCCAGGGACAGGAAAGGGGCCAGCTCTGGACATGTAGATGAGGCACATTACCCAGAGGAAGAGTTGGAACAGTGGCCGGTTTCTCTGAGGATGGGTTGGGGAGATGGAGGCAGATCAGCCAAGAGTTTAGAGGTGGGTGGAAGGAGGAAGATGCTTAACCACGGGGAGCCAATGCCAGGGATTTAAGCAGGTAAAGGGACAGGGAACGCTGATCCCCTGGGCCCCTACCGCAGAAGCCCCTCATTGGCTGACCAGTTTCCACCTGCATTCTCCAGGTCTTTGGGAGACCCAGGGCTGGGCCCAATGCAAGTGAAATGTCATGTTCAACTTCTTCCCAAGACTTTATTTAGAAAGAGTGACCAAGTGGCGCCTGGGTGGCTCAGTGGGTTAGGCGTCCAACTCTTGATTTCTGCTCAGGTCTTGATCTTGGGGTTGTGAGTTCGAGCCTTGTGTAGGGTTCCACACTGGGCATGCAGCCTAGAAAGAAAGAAAGAAAGAAAGAAAGAAAGAAAGAAAGAAAGAAAGAAAGAAAGAGAAAAAGAAAGAATAGTGGGCCTCCTGGGTGACTAAGTCAGTTAAGGGTCCAATTCTGGATTTCAGCTCAGGTCATGATCTCAGGGTTGTGAGGTTAGGACCTGTGCCAAGCTCCGTGCTGGGTGTGGAGCCTGTTTGGGATTCACTCTCTCTCTCTCTCCCCCTCTGCCCCACCCTGCCCTCTCTCCCCCACTCTTTAAAATGACTATTTCTTCCCTACCCTGCAAAATAAAGGGGAACTCAGAGATCCTCTTATCCCAGAGATTCTGCTGTGTGGTGGCAATTATAATTTCCTAAAATATAACACTTAAGACTCAGCTGAAAGCAGTGGTGTGCAGAGCCACTTTGCACCAGCTCACGAGAGCTGTTAAATATTCAGGTGTTTTACAAGCCAACTGTTAAAGTCCTTATTAAAATTAAATTATATAAACTTTCAATTAAGTAAGTTATATTAAAAAACAAAGGCAATAAATACTCAAAACTCATCACTTCCTAGTTATTTTACTGTTACCTACATACTCTATACTCTTGAGACTTATTTACGTCTGTTACAGTTCTACAGTGAAAATACCATATACTTGTTTCCCACACTCAGAGTGATCATTGCCAGGGTGATCGCGTCCCTCTCGAAGGCTCCCCGCTACCCTGCAACAAAGCCCAGACTCCTACCATGGCATCCAAGATTCCTTCTAGATTCTTCTGTTGCCATGTCCTGCCTCAAATTTGAGCCTGCAAATACTGACCATCTTTCTGCTCCTGGAGTCTACGATGCCGTCTTTCTCCTCCAGGACTTAGCAGCTGCTGTTGTCTACACTCCAAATGCAAACCAGCACAGAGCACGATGATAAATGCAGTAATCCTGAAGAAACAGCCAAGGCAGTGCTCGGAGAGCAGGCTCAGCTCTTGTGGAGACAGTGATCAGAGGCTTCATGATAACAGGACTTCACCTTTTTATGCATTTTGTGTTTTTGAACGAGCATTACATGCACACGGCCCAAGGTTCAAAAGATGCAAAAGGTGAAAAATGAAGAGTGTCTTCCTCTTGTTCCCATCTCTCAGGAGTTCCCCTCTTCCCCTGGAAGGCAACCTGTCTTATAATTTTTTGTTATCTTCATAACAGGAATTTTTAAATCGTGATGGGGGAGAGCCATCTAGAAGATCTATCCCCCACATATAATTGCTTTTTTTTTTAATTAAAAATCTTATTTATTTATTTATTTCACAGACAGAGATCACAAGTAGGCAGAGAGGCAGAGAGAGAAAGAGGAGGAAGCAGGCTCCCTGCTGAGCAGAGAGCCCGATGCGGGGCTCCATCCCAGGACCCTGGGATCATGACCTGAGCCAAAGGCAGAGGCTTTAACCCACTGAGCCACCCGGGCGCCCCCCCCCACCCCACATATAATTGTTACCGCTTTCATTTTCTAGACTTCCCTTGCAGGCTCTGTTCAGGGACAAAGACAATTTTTTGCAAACCTGTGACCAAATCAGAGGTAGAATTTTATGTTCTGCTTTCCCCCTCGCCTATCATGATGTCATGAGCATTGTCCCCCCTTGTTTGAAGTCATCATAAGCATCTCGCCTTTAACGGCTACTGCGTTAACTTTAAATATGGAAGAGGATGGAATGGTCCGTGAGCAAAATCTTGAAAAACTTACTCTCTTCTGTATTCATTTCTGAATGTTCTTTTTACAAAAGTCACTCCGTATCTTCCTGCCATGTAAAAGAGGCAGGACGAAATTCTTCCTTGAAGCGAGGGTGGGAAATGCTCACTTGATTGACCGGAATCAAATGACTGGCTCAGCTTGATTCGGCGCAGTCCCGCTACGGCGGGTTAAATGGGGCCCCCAAAAGACACACCCCCAGAACCTTCGAGGGTGACCTCATTTAGAAAAAGGGTCTTTGCAGATATAATTAAGTCAAGGACCTTGAGCTATCTCAAGATCACCCTGGATTATCCATGTGGGTCCCAAATTCAGAGAAAAGTGTCTGTATAAGAAAGAGCAGCAGAAGACCAACACAGAGGAGACAACCATGTGACCACGGGGGCAGAGAAAGGGGAGAGATTCAGTCCATGGGCCGCCTGGAGCCCCCTGAAGCTGAAGCATGCAAGGAAGGT
Organism: Mellivora capensis; assembly: GCA_004024625.1. Lineage (NCBI taxonomy): Eukaryota > Metazoa > Chordata > Mammalia > Carnivora > Mustelidae > Mellivora > Mellivora capensis. The sequence goes on along the minus strand of PISX010006610.1, from coordinate 7,061 downwards.
TTCTCAAAGATTCTCAAGGTGACACCTTGCTTTCAGACTCATGCTCTCTGAACTGGGGGGAATATATTTCCGTGATTTCAAGCCATCCAGTTTTTGATGGTTTGTTAGGGCCACTATGGGAAATGAACATACCTACCAAATCCATAACCGGAATCTCTTGTCTGGGTTCCCTTGATTCTCTGGGGTAATGAGCACCTGCTGCTGAAGGACCACGACCCCTAGCCTCACAGCACCTTGTTGTACAAATACCTTCTGGCAACAAAAACTCAGACTCACCACCATCAAAATCCCACTTAGCAGATCTACACCAAGTTGAGCCCGCCCTCCCTCCCTTTCTTCCGCCATCTGGATGGACAGTGGGTGCCAATGAAATCATTAGCTGAAATCATCAAGAACTTAAGGGACTGAGATGAAGGTGGGAGGCGCTGGGACGCCCTCATGCTATGGAAGGGTCAGGTCAGGTCATGCTGGGCTCCGTTCAGTAACGTACGAGTTGAATTCTCACCATCTTGGCGGAGCCAAATGCTGATGGGATCAAGGTTAAGTCTGTCTGAAGCCTGCGCACTTTTCTCGCCGAACACCACTCAGTATCAGCGACACGTCTTCACCTCGACTGGCCTCCTGTGCGGAGGGGCCAGGGCTCTCATAAGCAAACTGGCCTCTTGGATTTGGGGGAAGACACGCTGAAAAGGGGTTCAGATTCCTTTCATGTTTATTTTGCTAGAAGTGAACATAGGCAAATGCCCCTTCCTAGAATATTGTTAGTATTGAAAACTGGAGATAAATTCTCCTGCCCCTAAAAATATGCTTGCTGCCAGCTCATGCTGTGTGGAGCTGTGATGAATAAGAAAGGGTCTTCCAGCAAATTTTTGAAAACTTCTCTTTTAGAACCCCCAAATGGAAGTTACAGTATTAAGTAAATAAATAAGTGAGCAATCTTGTGGTGACATTTTCATTAGCCCACTCGCTTTCTGTCTCATTAGCCTTCGTGGGGGGAGGAAGGATTGTTTTAATTAGCAGGGTTGAGAAGTCTTGCTTGGGTGGCTTCCCCCCCGCTGTTCGCAGGACTACCCTGTCAGCTTATAAATACAATACAAATCATTACAGCCCACAAAACCACCTCAGAAGGCGGCAGAAGAAAGGGAGTCCGCCCGTCCATGTTAACTGTCTTTGAACAATGCTCTTTTTCTGAACATTCAAGTAGAGTTCAAGCGTAATGTTGGGCTTTATCCAACAACTCAATACCCTGTCACGGAAAAGTGCTTTCTAGTGTGGGACTTGCCATGTGTTCCCTCTTTTTTCCCTCTGTGCTCCCGGCTGCCCAAGCAGAACGCTCATCTGACAGTGGGACCACGGCTCCCACGTCCCCCTTTGGATTTACTTGTTAAACGCTCAAATCGAGAGGCAGACCAGAAACAATCTCCCAGGCCCCCAACAAGTTCCCGTATGCGTTTCCACGCTGTTAGGCCCTTGGGGTCTTGAAAACGCACGCATTATTGTTATTAATTGTGTTTCCATGAGGGACGCCTGTCTGGCTCAGTCGGTGAAGCATGTGACTCTTGATCTCAGGGTCATGAGATCGAGTCCCACGGTGGGTGTAAAGATAACTTGAAAAGATAAAATCTTAAATTGTGCTTTAATGATACAAAGTTCTGCACGTAGATATTTTGCTTCTCCACGAGGCTGACCTGCAGGCTCACAGCCTATGAACAAAGCTGAGGGCTCCTTCGTGGAGAACACCATGTCCTTATATGTTCAAATGGAAGTGTGTCAAGTTTGAATTGAGAAATAAATTCAGATGCCCACAGAAATGCCAAATTTACTACTTACCAGGAAACAGTCTCCCAGGTACTCATTAAACCATTTATTTATTCACTCATTCGACAAACCTTTATTGAGCACCTACTTGATGCCAAGCACTACCAACACTGGGGATAGAAAGATGAATGAGGCCTGGTTCTTGCCCACAAGGAACCCACAAGATCAGACGTTGTAAGACGAATGCTGAGTGCAATGACCGAAAGGTGTACAAAGCGATTACAGAGGCCAAGAGCAGGGGTAGGGTCAGGAAAGGTTTCCAGCGGAGGGGACTCGGAGCCCAGTTTGAAACAATGAGTGAGGAATGGTCCCAGGAGGACAGGAGGAAGAGGCTGGGTGGGGAGTAGAGGAGAAGCAGCAGCTCTGGGGTCTGGGGACTAGTCATGCTAACTCGTTCATGCCATCCCGGGGTGTCCTTCCTCAGGGATGCAAGAGGGCCCATAGCATGCATGGTGATGACACTTCCAGGGAGTGATGTGTGATGAAAATCTGGAAGAGTCGGCCCAGGGGGGCTGCCGACACAGCGAATAACAGTGATAATCATTGCACTTGCCACGTATTAGGTCCCTACCATTTACTAAGCTTTGTGCTTACGTTCGTTTATCTCATTAACTCTTTGCAGCAGCCCTGGGAGGTAGGTACCTATGATCACCCCTTTTTTATAGACAGGGAACTGAGTATTGAGGAGGTAAAGTCAGTTCCCTGAGGCTATGGGGATGGAAGGCGGCAGAAGGGTCAAGAGGCAGATCCGTCCAAATCTAAAGCTCGTGGTATAGGTAGAAGGGCTGCCGGCAAGATGGTGCTGTGGTCAGTGTTTCTGGAACGTGGGTTCAGAGCCACCCATCTCTTCACATCCCTCCGATTCTCCGTGCACCTGTCGCTTAGGGATCTCATCTACTCTGTCCCCCAAAACACACCTTCCTTCCTTACATCCCCTTTCCTCCCTCAGCCAAACTCAGACTCACCTGTATTGTCTTGCTCCCTGATTTTCTTTTAAAGAACTAGAAATTTGAGGACGCCTGGGTGGCTCAGTTGGTTGAGCAACTGCCTTAAGCTCAGGTCATGATCCTGGAATCCCAGGATCGAGTCCCACATCGGGCTCCCTACTCAGCGGGGAGTCTGCTTCTCCCTCTGACCCTCCACGTTCTCGTGTTTTCTCTCTCTCTCTCTCTCAAAGAAAGAAAGAAAGGGCTAGAAATTCGAATAAACAAACCCAGGCTTAAGTCTCCGTTACTGGACTCTTTGTTTCTGTTAGGAAGTCGGTGGTTTTTAAATTGTTATTCCCTTGTAGGCAATGTGTTATTTTTCCCTGATTTCAAGATTTCCTGTGGTTCTTGGCAATTTGACTATGCTACGCATAAGTGTTGTTTTGTTATTTTTTTAAAATACTTAAAAAAAAAAAAACAAACCTGAGCTTATAATCAGTAAATGTATGTCTTTGTATAAAACTGGGGAAATTGTAGTCATTGTTGCTTCAATTACAAATACGGTAGACCTTTTGATATAGACTCACGGGTCCCTGAGGGTCTGCCTGGTTTTTTCCACCTGTTCTCGCTCTTCCTCAGTTGGATAATTTCTACAGATTCAGTCAAGTTCACTGACTCCTCTGTTATCTAGGCCCTGGTGTTGAGCTCATTCTTTTTGTTCCAGATATTTTCCCTTCTAAAGCTTCCATTTAGTTCTTGCTGGTTCTTTTTCCTATCTTTTCATGTATTTTGAACATATTTTCATCTACATCTTGAGAACAGTTATAATTACTACTTTAAATTCTTGACTATTAATTCCAAATATGAGCAATCTATGAGGTTTGTCTCAATTAAATGTCTTTTCACTTGACAGTGAGTCATGTTTTCCTATTTCTGTGCATGTTAAGTATTCTGAAATATACTCTAGACATTGTGACTCTGCATTAAGTTATATTCCTCCTAAGAATTTTTTGCTCTGTTTTATTTTGTTTGCAAGTGGCTAACTTTAATTTGATTAAATTCAAACTAAAAACTGTCTTCTGTGATGGGCAGCAGCTCAAATCCAAGTTCACTTATTTTAGCCTTTGTTGAATTTCTAAGAGTCTGTCCCACCCATAGGGCGTTCAGGAATCTTCCAGAAACTTAGGCAGAGTTTATATCCTGAATTTGGACTTCTCTTCTCTGGCTCTCTCTTTTCTTGGATTCTTCCTTCATTTCCCAGTGACTGTGGTTTCCTCAAATTCTGTCTTCAGGCTCTTCAACCACAGGTTGGATAGAACCACAGGTTTCTATCCAAATTCTAGATGCCATGTGCAGCATGTCCAGTAGCCTGGCATTTCAGGAAGAGTCATTTTCCAAGTGAGAGGAGCGCTTCCTGCTTTTTCTTTTTCTGTGGGTCAGTTCTTCATCTGGCTTCTGGATCCACCTGTGTTTGTTGGCCTTCTAGAGACTTCAGGTAGTTGGGGAGTTGGGGGGGTTGTTTCTTTGTTTTTTAAATCTTATCCAGAGCTTATAGATGTTTCCTCTGGCAGGGTTGGTCTGAGAGGAGCTTACTCCCATGACCAGAGGAGGAACAGTGTTCTGGCATGTAAAATGGCTTAAAATGGTGCCTCCTCCTCCGGCCATGCTCACTGAATTCCCAGTGGAATAAGAGGAGGGATTCTGCTGAGATTGTCTAGTACCTTAGCAGTCTGGTAGGAAGAATGAAGACAGATCTTCAGATCACAAGGTGGTAGTTTTCCAGTTCATAGGGTAGCTCTGGTCATTGGGAAAAATGGACACATTCTTTTATGTTATGTTATGTTTAACTTCTAGGTAGATGCTAAGGTAGCTTCTAAAACTTTTTTAAAAGATAAACGTAACTTTCCTTAGGCTGTGTTTTGGAATGCTCCTAATCACACTTCATGAGATGTAATGCTTACAACATCTTAGGAAGGAGAAATGAGATGATTGGCTTGAAAGGGTGATCTGAACACATGTGTCTACCTTTCCACCCTCCCAAAATACCATGAAAAAACAAAGTATTTTTCAGAAGGAAAAGTCCAATACAGTCCAATACAGGAAAACAAGAAAGAGCCCCACCAGTGAACCAGAAACTTTGAGAAATTTCCAAATGATCCAGATCAGACAGGACCAGACATACAGAAAAGCAAAACCAGAGGAAACCACCACCAGAACTCCATGTAGGAGAGGATTGCTATGGAACCAGGGAGTTTTCAGGAAAATGCCAAGTCCAGATCAAACACACAGAAAAGGGGAGTGGCTCTGGGGCAATAGTCAGGGACTGAGATGCTTGATTTTTTAGCAGTCAGGTTGGCTCAGCCTCTCTCCTTCCTGCATTACTCCATAACCCCCCTAATCAATCTGCCCACAGCTACCCCAGGTACTCCAATCTATGCTCTGTAGCCAGAGGGCCTTTCCAATGCTAATGTGACTGTGTTCCTCTGCTGCCAGTCCTAACCCCTGCTTAAAGACCTTCACTGACTTCCACTACTCTTGGGTTACAGGTCAAACTCCTTGACTGGCCTCTGCTAGGGCCTGCATGATCCCTGCCTCACACCATAATCTCCCATCTCCCTGCCCCAGCCACTCTGGGCTTCTTTCAGTACCATCCAGTTGAATCCCCATACTCTCTCCAACACAGGCTCTTTGCACATGCTCTTCTAAATGGCTGGAATGCCCTTGTCCTTCCCCTTCACCCTACCCCAAAACCCATCCCACACACATGTTCCTCCCTTGGTCAATTCAAATCTCAGCTCAGACTTCCCTGGCCCCCACCCACATGAAGCCTCCCAGATGCCCCAGAAGCTTCTCCTCCTTGGCTCTCACCACACTCGAAATCTCACACTTATTCATGATGTTTTGATTAATGCTCTTCTGCCCAATTAGACTGGAAGGCTCCACAGAGTAATGATCATGTCAGATTTTGTTCATCAATCTCTCTCTAATGCCTAGCCCAGTAGCAGGCACGTATATCAGAAATTCAGTAAATACTAAGGTATTTGTTGACTAAGACAGAAGACGGATGAACGCATGGATGGATGGATAACTAGCTCTGTGGAGGATAAAAAGGGACATGTTATGGAATCTGCCCTCCAAGAGTATCGTATAGCTGGCCAGTGACCCAAATTAGATATGCTTAAGCATTAAATACCAACCAGGTAGGGGCTCCTGGGTGGCTCAGTGGGTTAAGCCTCTGCCTTCGGCTCAGGTCATGATCTCAGGGTCCTGGGATCCAGCCCAGCATCAGGCTCTCTGCTCGGCAGGGAGCCTGCTTCCCTCTCTCTCTTTCTGCCTCTCTGCCTACTTGTGATCTCTCTCTGTCAAATAAATAAAAATCTTTTTAAAAAATACTAACAAGGGGGCGCCTGGGTAGCTCAGTGTGTTAAAGCCTCTGCCTTCGGCTCAGGTCATGATCCCAGGGTCCTGGGATCGAGTCCCGCATTGGGCTCCTTGCTCGGCAGGGAGCCTGCTTCCTCCTCTCTCTCTGCCTGCTTCTTTCCCTACTTGTGATCTCTGTCTGTCAAATAAATAGATAAAATCTTTTAAAAAAATACTAACAAGGTAAAAATACCACAGATGGTACAAGAACATATGTGATTGCTTATCCTATGAGTGGTCCACACCACATGAAGGGGGACCACAGAGCTCTAAATGTTGCTGTATCCACAGCCCTCATCGGGTCGGCAGCCTCAAGTCCAACAGGAAGGATGCCTCTCCACTGATAGCTCCCTTATCCTTACCACAACTCACTGAGGACCAAAACCCAAGCCCAAAGCAATTACCTGTCAAAGTCTTACCCGGATACCGCAACACATGACCTGGTTTGGCCATAGGGTCATTTCGAGGGTCATTCATGAGGGTGAGGTCACAATGGGGTAGAGTGGGCCCGCAATGCAGTAGGACCGGTGTCTTTATAAAAAGCAGAAATATGGACATAAACACATATGCAGGGAAAGTGCCATGTGACTATAGATACGGCCATCCTCAAGCCAGAGAGGGAGGCCCGCCATAGATCTTTCTCTCCCAGCCCTCAAAAGGAGCCAGCCCTGCCAACTCCTTCAGCTCCGACTTCCAGCTTCCAGGACTGGGAGGCAATAGACTGATTCTAAGGCGCCCACGTTGTGGTCATGTGTCATAGCACCCCTAGCCGACGGGCAGTATCCCCAGCCCCAGGAAGGACCAGAGCAGTCCTGATGGGGCAGGTGGATTGGGGCGGGGGCAGGTGGGGGGGGGGGGGGGGGGGGGGGGGGGGGGGGGGGGGGGGGGGGGGGGGGG
>PISX010006609.1:0-96177 GCA_004024625.1 Mellivora capensis | reverse complement strand
AGGTGCCTTCACTGTACATGCACAGCTCTTTTGTGAAATGAAATATTTTAAAAAATCATTCTTTTTTTTTTTTAAAGATTTTATTTATTTATTTGACAGAGATTACAAGTAGGCAGAGAGGCAGGCAGAGAGAGAGAGGAGGAAGCAGGCTCCCTGCTGAGCAGAGAGCCCGATGTGGGGCTCGATCCCAGGACCCTGAGATCATGACCTGAGCCGAAGGCAGAGGCTTTAACCCACTGAGCCACCCAGGCGCCCTAAAAAATCATTCTTTATCGTTAGTGTTTCAATGTCACAATGTGGTCAACATTTTTTGGTGCCTAAGATGGTACATTAAGGAACAATATAGGGGTTGATTTAGCAAGATAAGAAAGTAGAGTAAGATAGGAGAAAATGTAATTCCAGCATTTGGTATTCTAGTTTCATTTGCATCAGGAATGCTCTAGAATGTTGGGTTTGTAACAGTGGCGATTTTGTCCCAAGGGACAATTGTCGACTGCTGGACACATTTTTTTATTGTCATGACTGGGGGTGAGGGGTAGGGGTGTGCTACTGACATCTAGTGGTAGAGGCCAGGGATGCTGCTAAACATCTTAACACCAGCATAGGACAGTTTCCCACAATGAAGAATTATGCAGTCCGAATTGTCAGTGGTGCTGAAGTAGAAAAAAGAGCTCTAAAGAAAGTAGTCAGTATGATTATACTACTACAATAACTAATTTGCAAGGAAAAGGAGATTAAAAGCAGTTTTTGACTGTGCCATTGCTGTGATTATGGGGCAAAATCCCAACTGTATTGTATTTGAGCCACAGAAGAAGGGAAGAAAGTGAATATATGGGTAATCATGCTAGAGACATGCTCTGTTCTCTACAAAGACATTATAATTTTACATCCTCTGCTAAATTATTCCAAGGATATAATTAGAAATTAGGCCAAGTATAAAATAGTATAAGTAGGCCAGCTTCCATTCCCAAATAGATTTATGTGAAAAATATGTTATAAGAGGTATTTTGTTGTTGTTGTTGTTGTCCATATCCAGCACGGAGCCCAACATGTCGTCCTGCTCCCATTCGGAAACCACCAGGCACAGGGATAAGTGAGGCATGGTGGCTATATACATGTGCCTTGTGACCCTCTAACTTCAGGGGACATAATTGCACTAGGTCCAGAGTTGTTCCTGACATCCATTGTTGCTCCAAGCTGATGACTCAGTGTGTCTGGGTGAAGGGTTTTGTACCCAGTTCCAACATGGGTTGGGGGGATAGGGTGGGATTCCCCATACCAACCAACAAGTCTCCAACACCAGCTGGGTGTCTTATAATTCAATCAATTCTGACACTATTTACCCAGGATAATATTGGGTTCTATAGGTTAAGGGCTCAGTCTCACAAGATTGCCCTTCACTTCAAATGCCAATTGCAAGTCCACGTTTGTTACTTGTGCTTCTGACTAACTGCCTATAAATCAGAGGTTTCCACAGTCCCCTTTATTGGGCTCAGTTAATTTGTTCCATCACATTGATAGATTTGTGAATGTTGAACCACCCTTGCATCCCAGGGATAAATCCCACCTAGTCATGCTGGATGATCTTTTTAATGTACTGTTGAATCCTATTAGCTAGGATCTTGTTGAGAATCTTGGCATCCATATTCATCAGGGATATTGGTCTGGAATTCTTTTTGATGGAGTCTTTGCCTGGTTTTGGGATCAAGGTAATGCTGGCCTCATAGAATGAATCTGGAAGTTTTCCTTCTGTTTCTATTTTTTGAAACAGCTTCAGGAGAATAGGTAGTATTTCTTCTTTGAATGTTTGGTAGAATTCCCCAGGGAATCCGTCAGGTCCTGGACTCTTGTTTTTTTGGGAGGTTTTTGATCACTGCTTCAATCTTGTTACTGGTTATTGGTCTATCAGGGTGTCAATTTATTCCTATTTCAGTCTTGATGGTTTACAGGTTTTCAGGAATGCATCCATTTCTTCCAGGTTTCTTAATTTATTGGCATATAGCTGTTGATAATAATTTCTGATAATTTTTCCATTTTCTCAGTGTCAGTCGTGATCTTTCCCCTTTCATTCATAATTTTATTAATTTGGGTCCTTTCTCTTTTCTTTTGGTTACGTCTGGCCAGTGGTTTATCGATCTTAGTAATTCTTTCAGAGAACGAGCTTCTAGTTTCATTGATGTGTTCTACTGTATTTCTGGTTTGTAATTCATTTATCTCTGTTCTAATCATAATTATTTCCCTTCTAAGTCCCTTAGACTCAATTTGTTGTTAATTATCCAATACTTTAAGGTGTAAAGATAATTTGTATATTCAGAATTTTTCTATTTTTTTGAGTGAGGCTTGGATGGCTATGCATTTCCCCCTTAGGACCACTTTTGCTGTATCCCATAGGTTTTGGACTGATGTGTTTTCATTCTCATTGGTTTCCATGAATTGTTTAAGTTCTTTGATTTCCTGTTTGACCCAACCATTCTTGAGCAGGATGGCCTTTAGCTTCCAAGTATTTGAATTTCTTCCAAACTTATTCTTGTGATTGAGTTTGAGTTTCAAAGCATTGTGATCTGAGAATATGCAGGGAATAATCTCAGTCTTTTGGTATCAGTTGAGCCTTGATTTGTGACCCAGTATGTGGTCTATTCTGGAGAAAGTTCCATGTGCGCTTGAGAAGATTGAATATTCTGTTGTTTTAGGGTGGAATGTTCTGTATATATCTATGAGGTCCATCTGGTCCAGTGTGTCATTCAAACTCTGTTTCTTTGTTGATTTTATGCTTGGATGATCTGTCTATTGCCTGAGAGTGGAGTGTTGAGGTCTCCCACTACTAATGTATTATTATCAATATGTGTCTTTATTTTGGTTAACAGTTGGCTTATGTAGTTGACTGCTTCCAAGTTGGGGGCATAGATATTTACAGTTGTTAGATCTTCTTGTTGGATAGACCCTTGAAGAATGATATAGTGTCCTTCTGTATCTCTAACTACATTCTTCAGCCTAAAACCTAATTTGTCTTATATGAGAATTGCTACCCCAGCTTTCTTGTGAAGTCTGTTGGCATGAAAAATAGTTCTCCGTCCCTTCACTTTCAGTCTGGATGTATCTCTAGTTTCAGAATGAGTCTCTTGTAGATAGCATATGGATGGGTTCTGTCTTTTTATCCAATCTGCAACCTTGTGCTATTTTATGCGAGCATTTAGGATGTTCATGTTGAGAGTGATTATTGAAAGATGTAATTTTATTGTCATCTTGTTTCCTGTGAAGTCCTTGTTTCTGTAGATTGTCTCTGTAAATTTCTGTTGTTTTTTTTTTTAAATTTTATTTATTTATTTCACAGAGAGAGAGAGAGAGAGAGATCACAAGCAAGCAGACGGGGGCAGGGGGGGGGGAGAAGCAGGCTCCCTGCTGAGCTGAGACCCCAATGTGGGACCCTATCCCAGGTCTCTGAGATCATGACCTGAGCCGAAGGCAGAGGCTTAACCCACTGAGCCACCCAGGTGCCCTGTTTTATATCACTCTGTTTTATATCACTCTTGAAATCTTTCTCCTTCTATAGACCCCCTCCCTTAATATTGCTTGCAGGGCTGGCTTAGTGGTCACATATTCTTTTAGTTTCTGCTGGTGCTGGAAGCTCTTTATCTTTCCCTTCATTCTGAATGACAGCCTTGCTGGATAAAGAATTCTTGGCTGCATGTTCTTCTCATTTAGTACCCTGAATATGTCTTGCCAGCCCGTTTGCTTGCCAGGTCTCTGTGGACAGGTCTGACATTATTCTGATAGTCCTCCCTCTGTATATAAGGAAACTCTTCCCCCAAATGCCCTTAAGATGGTTTCCTTGGGGCACCTGGGTGGCTCAGTGGGTTAAAGCCTCTGCCTTCAGATCAGGTCATGATCCCAGGGTCCTGGGATCGAGCCCCACATCAGGCTCTCTGCTCGGTGGGGACCCTGCTTTTTCCTCTCTCTCTGCCTGCCTCTCTCCCTACTTGTGATCTCTGTCTGTTGAATAAATAAATAAGTAAAATCTTTAAAAAATATATGGTTTCCTTGGTTCTAAGATTTGCAAGTTTTACTATTACATGCTGGCTTATTGGTCTGTTTTCCTTGATATTGGGAGGGGTCCTCTCTGCCTGTAGGCCATCATTGCTTATTTCATTCCCCAAATTAATGAAGTTCTTGGCTATAGTTTGCTTTAATATATCAGAATAAGTCCTCTCTCCCCACCCCCTCAGTGACCCCAGTAATTCTGACATTGGAACATTTCATGGCATCATTTATTTCTCTAATTCTGTTTTCATGGATTTTAAGCTGTTTGTTCCAGGCCTCCTCCTGTTCCTTCTTTTATATCAGATTGTGTTCTAGATCACTAATTCATTCTTCTGCCTCATTTGCTCTAGCTGTTAGGGTATCTAGATTAGATTGGATTTCATTGATAGCTGCCACACCAGCTCTCACTTCTGCCCTTAGAGAATCTATGTTGCCATTAATGGCTTTCTCCATCCTCACTATTGTCTGTTTAACTGTTACCCTGAAGTCTATTTCTGACATCTTGTTTATGTCCATATCCATTAGTTCTATGGCAGAGGTCACTATCTCTGAGTCTCTCCTATGTTGGGGGTTCCTCCTCTTAGTCATTCTGTTGAGGGGTGGTTGAAGGAATGTAAAGATTCCAAATTATTGACCACAACCCCAGCAAGATGCACCTGTTTTGTAGGGTCCTTAGGGTTGCCAGCCTCTTGTTCTTCCAGGCTATCTTCCAGGGGCAGGGCCTGCTGGCTGCTACTAAGGCAATCCTGTTTGGACAGAGTCGCCCTGCCCCTGTGGTGGAGAGGATGGGGTCAGTGAGAACTGTTTTTGGGGAGCTTTTTTTTTTCTCTGGCAGCTTTCCCTGGTGGCTTTCCCCATCTCTTCTGAGAGTAAGAGCAGAAGTGACTGTTTCCAAACCTCTGTCTCAGAACAGAGAGATTGCAGTCTGTTTTTTGGTGAGCTCCCCAGGCCACACTGCCTCCATTTCTGTCTGTGCTGCTAAAACCACAGCGTCCTGCATTGTGCAGCACTCCCAGGTGTTGTGCAGCACTCCCAGGCGTTGTGCAGCACTCCCAGGCGTTGTGCAGCACTCCCAGGTGTTGTGCAGCACTCCCAGGCATTGTGCAGCACTCCCAGGCGTTGTGCAGCACTCCCAGGCGTTGTGCAGCACTCCCAGGCGTTGTGCAGCACTCCCAGGCGTTGTGCAGCACTCCCAGGTGTTGTGCAACACTCCCAGCCTCCGCTTCCAGTCCAGGCATGGCTCTGCCCTTTGTGCTTCTAAAACTGCCAGCCACTCCTAGTTCACATGCATGCCTCCGCAGCTCCAGGGTTCAGTCTGGGGGGCTGCCCTAAAGTCCTTTCCCCTCTGCTACTGGTCTATGAGTCTGTGCCTATTCCCCAGTGTGGGAGGCTTTTGTGCTCTGGTGGTGCAGGATCCTGGAGGCTTCCACCCGCTTCTGTTTATCTTCCAATATCTGCCTGCAGAATCATGGCTCCCTGCTTCATACCTCGAGATCAACTGCCAGAGATATTCTATTTGTAGAGATCCAGATATATCTTCTTACATCTCAGGCTGATTTGGGTGAGATCGGTATTCAGAGTGGTCTGGTAGATATCCAGCTCAATTCAGAGGACCGGTTGAAATAGGATCCCCTACTCCTCTGCCATCTTTGCATCTCCCCTTTTTTTTTATTTTAAAGATTTTATTCACTTATTTGACAGAGACAGAGAAGAGCAAACGAGAGCAAGCATGAATGGGGTGAGAGACAGAGGGAGAGGGAGAAGCAGACTCCCTACTGAGCAGGGAGCCTGATGTGGGGCCCATCCCAGAACCCTGAGATCATGACCTGAGATGAAGGCTGACACTTAACCAACTGAGCCACCCAGGTACCCCTAGATTTATTTTCATTCATGTCACTTGTTACATGACACATTCTTTACTTTCTTATCTCTTTTTGCAGCAGTTTGTGCTACTTCCTAACCTACCCTCAACTTTGCCAGTTCACTTTTCAACTACTTCTAACCTGCCATTTTACCCATCCACTGAGCCTTTAGTGTCAATGATTACATTTAAAAAACCTTTTTGGGTCCTTTTAAAAATTGTTGACTCATTCTATGTTTTATTGCTCTCTCCTTGCTCATTTTTGTCCTTCTTTTATATCATTTGTTCCCTTTTTATTTTGTAATCCATGTCAGATAATTTTAGTACTATAGTTCTTGGAGTTCTAAGTTTATTGTTTGTGTATCTGGACTTTTGGTCATGCTGGCTTATTTTCTTATATGTTTGGTGATCTTGCACTGTGAGCTCAGATTTGGCTGATTTTATTTATTTTTTGCTGTGAAGTATCTTTTATTTTTAAAATAGGGTTATTTATTTACATATAAATGTTACCTTTCTGTACTTCCAACTGATGGAATGTTTTCTCCATTAATCAAAATTACAGTGAATAAGTATTTATAAACACTCCTAAGTTAATAAATATATATCTATTTTAAAAATTCAATTAATTAACATATAATGTATTCTTAGTTTCAGAGGTAGAGTTCAGTGATTCAGTGAGTCTTATATAACGCCTAATGCTCTTTACATCACATGCCCTCCTTAACGCCCATCACCCCAGTCACCCCATCCGCTATCCCCCTCCCCTCCAGCAACCCTCAGTTTTTTTCCTAGAGTTAAGAGTCTCTCATGGTTTGTCTCCCTCTCTGATTTCATCTTGTTTTAGGTTTTCCTCTCTCCCCTTATGATCCTCTATTTTTTTCCTATTCCACATATGAGTGAAATCATATGATAATTGTCTTTCTCTACTTGATTTATTTTGCTTAGCTTAATCCCCTCTAGTTCCAACCATGTTGTTGCAGATGTCAAGATTTCATTCTTTTTGATGGCTGATTAATATTCCATGGTATATGCATATGTGTGTGTATATATATATATGTCTATATATATGTCTATACATATAAACATATATATAGACATATATATATACACACACATATGCATATACCATGGAATATTAATTTATATTAATATTAATTTTGTATTGTATATGTATACACATATATATACATATATGTATATGTATATATATAATGTATAAATATTAATTTATACATATAAACATATATATACATATATATATATATATATATATATATATATATATATATACATGTGTGTGTGTGTGTGTGTGTATAAAACCTCTTCTTTATCCATTCATCTGTTGATGGACAACTGGGGTCTTTCCATAGTTTGGCTATTGTGGACATTACCCTTATAAACATTCAGGTACATGTGCCCCTTCTTTTCACTACATTTGTATCTTTGTGGTAAATTCCTAGTAGTGCAATTGCTGGGTTGCTGGTAGCTCTATTGTCAACTTTTTGAGGAACCTCCATACTATTTGCCAGAGTGGCTGCACAAGCTTGCATTCCCAAGATTTGGCTGATTTTAATAAGTTGGAATTATGAGGGCCTAAGCCAAGGATAATTTCTTCAGAAAGGATTTGCTTTATGTTCTGGTGTGTGCCAGAAAGGGGACAATTTAGCTGCCTACAGAGCATTCAACTTAATGTGGGTCTTAGCTCTCAGACTGTGGTGAGCTCCAGGATTGTGGATTTTTCCATTTTTTCTTTCAGTTCTATTGGTTTTTGCTTCTTATGCTTTGAACCCTTTCTTAAGTGTATTCACATTTAGGATTGTTATGTCTTCTTGGTGAACTGACTCCTTTATAATTATGTGATTCCTGTCTGTATCCTGGATAATATTTCTTGTTCTGAAGTCTACTTTGTCTGATATTAATATAACCATTCAACTTTCCTTTGGTTAGCATTCGCATGGTATATCTTACCCTACTCTTTTACTTTTGACATATGTCTTTTTTTTTAAGATTTTATTTATTTATTTGACACAGAGAGATCACAAGTAGGCAGAGAGGCAGGCAGAGAGAGGGGGTGGGGAAGCAGGCTCCCTGGTGAGCAGAGAGCCCGATGCGGGGCTCGATTCCAGGACCCTGGGATCATGACCTGAGCCGAAGGCAGAGGCTTTAACCCACTGAGCCACCCAGGTCCCGCCCCCGCCCCCCCGGTCCCCTGTCTATGTCTTTGTATTTAAAGTTAGTTTCTTGTAGACAGCATATAACTGAGCCTTGCTTTTTAAAAATTATTCTAATCTACCTATTTGTCTCTTAATTGATTCTTAAGTTAATTTTATTGTACGGAACTTATACAAGAGGGGCCTAAAATTCCCAAACTGAAAATTTTCCTAAGCACTATTGGTATAATAATTTATTAATAATTAGGTGAATCAAAAATGATTAGATTAATCCACAAAAGTTCTAAATGTTGTCCACTATAGTTTAGCACAAATAGCATAAAATGTTTAAGGTTTACCTAGATTCTGCCCAATACATTTATTGAATGTTTACTAGTCAACTCTGTATCAGGTTGCCAGCCTAGCTGGAAAGCAGAAAATACTCTGTTGACCTGCGTGATTTCACCCTTTCTTTCCCATTTTCCTTCTGAAATGATCAGTAGAATTGGGAGTGATATAACCAGTTTCTCAATAGCCCAGAGGCTGCTTAGAGGACTCTCTGTGACTGGCTTTTTAATTGCCTATGGTAATGTTTGCCCCAGGTTTGCACATAATTAGAAGCAGGGTGTATTTTGAATAGCATATTGAAGCTCCACCTGGAAGATCGGCGTTAACATACCCATTTCACCCTCTTTCTCATCTCCACGTTCCCATTTGGTTCTATAGTGAGTGGCACAGCAGCACCCTTGGGTGTTGGTATACCAGCGAGAGCCACATGGGCTTTGGAGCCCAGATGGCTGGTGTTAAAGTCCTGGCTCAGCCACTGATTTGCTCTGAGACTCCTAAATAGATTCAAATTCCTAAGCATCAAATATATAGTAGATGCTAATCACTGACCCCTGTCCCATTAAATAATTTAGAACCCCAAGAATGATGTGAATATGATGATATTTTTAAAGATAAAAAGGATCTTGGAAAGTTATTAGAGTAACTTTCCAGGAAATTTATTTTTTATTTTTATTTATTTATTTATTTATTTATTTATTTATTTATTTATTTTTAAATTTCATTTCTTTTCAGTGTAACAGAATTCATAGTTTTACACCACACCCAGTGCTCCATGCAATGCGTGCCCTCCACAATACCCGCCACCTGGCGCCCCCTACCTCCCACCCCCCCCCTTCAAAACCCTCAGGTTGTTTTTCAGAGTCCATAGTCTGTCATGGTTCATCTTCCCCGCAATGTCCCTCAACTCCCTTCTCCTCTCCATCTCCCCATGTCCTCCGTGTTATTTGTTATGCTTCCAGGAAATTTTTATTATGGAAAATTTCAACCACACTCAAAAGTAGAGTAGTATAATAAATCCTCATTTTCTCATCACCCAAACAGTTTGCCAATCTCGTTTTACCTACCTCCCAGCTCAACTTTTTTTCTTTTGTTTCCTGAAGCATTTCAAAGCAAATCATAGATATCAGATTATGAAGGCCATAAATAGTGCAGTATGCAAATAAATCTTTTAAAAATTACATCCACCAATCCTTTCTTAGTTCCACTCCCTCCTTATTAGATTAGGAAATTTAGAGGATTAGTGACTTGCTCAAGGCCATATAATTGTGGCAGAAGTAGAGCTAGAACTTTTAGT
Source organism: Mellivora capensis (assembly GCA_004024625.1). NCBI lineage: Eukaryota > Metazoa > Chordata > Mammalia > Carnivora > Mustelidae > Mellivora > Mellivora capensis. The sequence continues at coordinate 86,486 of PISX010006609.1, read as the reverse complement.
GCTCCTAATAATCTTGCATTCTTTCCCTTACCATGTTGCTGATGAAGATTACCTACTTACCAGCTAAAAAGAAAAAAAAATGCAATTAGATTCTCTACCAATCTCTTGCATCAGGATCACTTGGGGGAAATATTAAAAATGCAGATTCCTGAGCCCTTAGTCCCAGAGGCTCTAATTCCTTATGGCTGAGCTGGAGCCAGTGGTTTGCTGGAGCTGATTTATACTGGCTCTTTAGAACCAACTATTAAATTTTAAGGGATTTTAAAGTTACCAAAATCATTAAAAATTAAATTATATAAGCTTATAGTTAAGTTGTTAAGTAAATTATATTAAAAACAAATGTAATAAATACTCAAAACCCACTTTCTACAGACTTTACTACACTTTACCGGTATCTACGCTTTTGAGGTGATGTCCATCGTATGTATGGTGGAAATACCGTATAATGGTGTGTGCAGACATCTGTCCTCAACTGCATGTTCGGTGTCATCTGAAATTCACCATGTGGGACATTTATACCATGGAAATTAGCAAGTTTCACTCAGCAACGGGAGTTGTTTTGTTTATTGTCTAGACTTCAGAAAGTGCTGGAGAAAGTGTTAATAATGTAGATTAAGTGTGTTTATGGCCATCATAAATAGGACAAAATATGAGGAAATATTAAAAAACTGTTACACAACTCAGCAAGGAAATCTCTCACATTATTAATAAATGATATTTTACTTCAGTGTTATTCAGTCATGTAAATGGAAGTATTAACTAATATTCATGTCACTTGTTCGTCAACTGCAACCATGGGCTGGCTATAGATAGGGTTTGGCAAATATCAACCAGAGCATTTTATAAGAGTGAATTAGATTATGAAATTTACAAAAACAAAATTTAAAAACATGGAATATATTATTATCTGTAAATTATATGTCAAAATCTATTTTATTGGCAAAATATACTATGATGCATGCATAAAATCACTACATTGTTTTGTTTTTTGAGTTTTGGGGGAGCTAGTTATTAGACATTTTCCAACACACCTCTGTCTGAAACACAAGAATCTACATTTAAAGGAACATCTCAGGTAATCTTATGTCTACTAAATTTGGAGAACCAATGTTTTAGTCATAGACCAAAAAGATCAGGATCATTTAATTAGTTTCCAAAAGTTCTTCCTAATTCTTAACTAAAAGCCAGATACAAAAATGTGTTCTTTCAAACACAGAGGCCTATTTAAAATTTTTAAAATATTATACAACAAACAACACATATTTGGAGTGTACAGTTTGCTAAGTTTTGACATTACCAAGTTTTGAGAAAACTATTACTATAATCAAGATTGTGAAGATATTATCACTCACAAAAGTTTTCTCATGTCCTTTTAAAAATTTTTTTAAATTTTAATTTAATTTAATTTAATTAATAAAATTTTAATTAAAAAATTTTTAAGGATTTTATTTATTTATTTGACAGACAGAGATCACAAGTAGGCAGGGGGGGGGGAAGCAGGCTCCCCGCTGAGTAGAGAGCCTGATTCGGGGCTCGATCCTGGACCCTGGGATCATGACCTGAGCCGAGGGCAGAGGCTTTAACCCACTGAGCCACCAAGGCACCCCAGTTTTCTCATGTCCTTTTATAATTCTTCCCTCTATTCCTTTCTGGCTACCCCATGTTCAAGCACCTCCAGTCTTCTATTCTGTCACCACAGATTATTTTGCATTTCTAGAATTTTATATAAATGAAATCATATAATATGTCCTTTTTGGTCTGGCTTCTTTCAGTTGGCATAACTGTTTTGAGACTTACCTATGTTGTTGAACAAATATCTTTATTCTGGATAGTATTCTGTTCCATGGATAAACCACAATTTCTTTTTTTTTAAGAAGAATTTTTTTTACGAAGTTTAAGAATTTTTTTTAAGAAGAATAATTCATTTAATGAATGAATTTCTTTATAACTTGAGAGTAGGGAAAAGCCATAATTTTTCTTCATTCAACTCTTATTGGACATTTGGGTTGTTTCCAACTTTGCCTATTACAAATAATGCTGCTCTGAATATTTGTATTAATCTTTGTTTTGACAGGCATATCTTTTTCTTTTTCCCTTTTTCTTTTTTTAATAAACAAGTGAAATTTGACATTTATTTATTTTTATTTTTTTAAGAGTGGGGGGAGAGAGAGAGAAAGAGCATGCACGAGTTGGGGGAGGAGGTGAAAGAGAGGGAGAAGAAGACTGCCCATTGAGCAGGAGCCCAGGACCCAGAGATCATGACTATGAGCTGAAATCAAGACTCAGATGCTTAACTGACTGAGCTACCCAGGGGCCCTGCATTTCCTTTCTTTTTGGGTAAATACCTAATGGTGAAATGGTTGGATCATATGGGTGATATGTGTGTAACATAAAGAAACTGCCAGACTGTTTTCTGAAGTGCCAGAGGCCCTTTCCCCCCCTTTTTGTTTGATGGTGAGAAAACATGAGTGGTTCTGACATTGGGTCAAGATTTTTATGTGAGGGGATGCCTGGGTGGCTCAGTTGGTTAAGCGGCTGCCTTCGGCTCAGGTCCTGATCCCAGCGTCCTGGGATCGAGTCCCACATTGGGCTCCTTGCTCAGCGGGGAGCCTGCTTCTCCCTCTGCCTCTGCCTGCCACTCTGTCTGCCTGTGCTCGCTCTCTCTATGTGAGCCCAAGAAGGCAACACAACTTGGATTAAATTCTTTAAATAATTACTTAGTATTTAGTTAGTGGGAGTGGGAAAAAACTAGTGTATAGCAATGAACTTTGAACAGTGTTAGGATCACTTATTTAATTTACGTCTTTGGTTGATGATAAATTTGTTTGATTTTTCCATTTTTCTATAGTTCTTGTTTACACTTCTATTTCCTTTTGTGATTTTTCTGAGCCAGAGAAATATTAAAAGGCTTAAAATTTTAGATAATAAACTCATTAACTTCAGTAAACATTATGCCATATATTACTTGATTTCAGAAAATCAGCTGAAAGCAAGTAGTTACTCTTTAGCACATAGACATTGACAAGATACTCAACAGAGATAAATGTGTGTGTGCAGGGGTGTGTACGGAGTTTCTTTTCCCATTCCAGGAAGTTGTCTTATTTCAAGACTAGCGAGACCAATTACATTTTACTCAGGCTTAACTGGGGCTACAGTTCTGATTTATTTTGGTGATATGTTTGTCTCCTCTTATGGATTGTTACTCTAAAAAGCTGCGTGGCTGGTCCCTTGGTTTATTTGTCTCTGAGTGGTCCATTTGGAGAAAGACAATCCAACATCTAAGAGTAGGTATGCTATTATGATACCAATAGGCTTCACAAATCCCCACATTTAAAATGGCAGGGCCATAGTTAATGTCCCCTGAAGCATAACTAGGAATTCAGAACTGCAGGAGGCTTCTGTGGGGAGGTGACCACAGGGAACCCTGACTAGGAAACACCGGCCTGTGTAAGTGTGACGCCTTCTTTTTTTTTTTTTTTAAAGATTTTATTTATTTATTTGAGAGAGAGGCAGTGAGAGAGCATGAGCGAGGAGAAGGTCAGAGGGAGAAGCAGACTCCCCGCGGAGCTGGGAGCCCGATGCGGGACTCGATCCCGGGTCTCCGGGACCATGACCTGAGCCGAAGGCAGTCGTCCAACCAACTGAGCCACCCAGGCGTCCCTGTGTGTGACGCTTTCTTAATCACTTCAAAATATGGTGTTACTTCCCAGTGATTCTCAGAGCAGGTTGCTTGGTGGCGGGCTTGGAAGAGGGTGCACCTTGCCAGTGATGGTGCTGGCTCCAGCTTCAGAGACTTCCCAGGAAGCTGGCTCTAGCAGCCTCTTCCTTCTCCAAAGAGGCGACATGGGCGACTCACCCAAGAGTTAATGGACACATGCCCAGTTCCCTTTTGATGAAATTCATCTGCAATGTGGTGTTGTCAGATTATTTGCTTTCTTATTTTATCTGTGACCACTGTATGACTCTGAAAAAATAGAACTGTACGTACAACAATAAGCGATATTTCCCCCTCGTTCCTGGGCATTATACTCCGGCACATAGCAGAAGTTATATACAGTAAATATCTTCAAAAGCTCTTTATCAGTGAGGGAGCAGTTTATCTCTCTGTGCCCAGTCAAGATAAAAACGCTATCTGGACAGAAGCACTGTTTATAGATCTTGGGACTGGTAGTCTTCCAAGATGCTAGTAAAAAAATTAGGAATGGGAAGTATTTGTTCTGTGACAAGGAAAAGAAACAAAAAGTCTCCTTTATTTTGTTAGGTAAACGTTTTTAGTCTGACTCCAGTTTTTGGCTTAATGAACTGAGAATCAATGACGTTGATTATCACCTCAGAGTACAAAACATGGTGTCATGTGACCAAAGAATAAAGCAAATGACTGAAGACGCAGATTCATGAATTCAAATCTTGTTTAATTTTCCATTGTAATACTTTGTCACACTTCCTGATAACTCTAATCAGTTATTATTTCAAACATTAGAAGAACACAGGGAGGATAGCTGAGGAGCACTGGACTCGGAGTCAGGTGGGCTAGATCTCAATTCTGGATTTACCGTGTTCTCAGAGGGGAGTGTTGGAGAGATAAGTGGTTCCCAACTTTTCCACCGCAAAGAGTCTATTTTATTATTTTTCCCCTATCTATGATGTTTTGAAAGATTTTATTAGTTTTCTAGACATGAGGCAGGAATATAGACATAACTCCCCATGACTATACACCACATGACGTATAGTCATGAGGAATGGGTGTGAATCCTGGCCCCCTAGCTTACTAGCAATGTGACCTTGAGAAAACCGTATAACCTTTCTAAGTTTCAGGTTCCTCATAGGCTGTGGCCAGTATATAAATATATTTGGGCCTAGAAGAGTGCCTGGAATGTGATAAAAACCAAAAATCTTAACAATAGTAATATTGTTGTTGTTGTCATTATTTGAACTAACCAGATAGAAAAATTGGTCCTTCAGAGAGTTGACTGACAATCCCACCTACAGTACCCAAAGGCATCCAGAAGATGTTGGTCTGAGTGATGTACCTGTAAGAGGGTGTGGAAATGGACAGCAGGAGTTTGGGTGCCGAGATAGTACTGTTTTTCAGGTGCAGAGATCTAAGCTAAATTTTACTGGAGCTGTTAAGGTTGGAGCAGGATTCAGTTAGAGAAGAGTATTGCAGGTGGAAGAAGTGAAACTGAAAAAAGAAACCGGCAAAGAACCAAACCAAGAAGGGATCAGGGCCCAGGTTGGATAGTCGGTCTTCAGAGCAGAGATTGTTCTCAGAGGAGGACTTATAGCCCCAGAAAACCAAGCCCAATCCTTAATACTGCTGGAAAAGGAAGATGCTAAGGGGAGAGGGTGTAGCTGATGGTAGGCAGAAGCTCTCAGTGGACACATCCTGAGGGCAGCAAGACCAATGTTATCCTCTACTCCATGTTGAGGCTGTGGATCCTAAATCTGGTAAGGCCATATTTGTTTAGGACAAACTTGGGGTTAAACACAGCTGGGTCTGCAGATGAAAGGTCTTGAGATCCTGTAACAACAATGATTTTTTAATTTGCAGTCACATTTTTTTTTTAAACTTCATCTCTGGTCCATCCCTATTTAAACCAAAGATACACCATTATTAAAGGAATATAATAAATTTACTTTATTGCTTGAATTACTGATAGGGTTGTGATGCTAAAAACCAATCAGGACAAGTGAACATGTAGGCACTTATGCTCTGTTCCTCAGGTTGTGATCCCAGGCTCCTGCTCAGGGACCCTCTTTCTCCCTTTCCTTCTGCCCTCACCCCCTGCTTGTGCTGGCTCACTCTCTCTCTCTCAAATAAAGAAATAAAGTCTACAAAAGAAAAGGAAGTATTCTTGTTTCTAAAGTTGGTACAGCCTGGGTTCCACGTCATCATCGTTGCCTTTCTATGTCTTTTTCACTTTTGCTGGGTATCCTACTCGTTGCTTCTCCTGTAGGCACTTTTTCCTCTGTTTGGACCTGTTGCTTTAACTATACTTGCCCTTCCTGTGGCCAGGCTGTATTACTGTTCAGTGTTAGTATTTTATACAGCAGCTCTGCTGTTCTAATATCCCTGAATACATCTTTAGACATCCTGTTTCTACTGTCTGCAATAGAGATTCTTACAACAGTGTGTATTGTTGCAACATATTCGCTTATTAATGGAATTTATTGACACAGTGTATATTTGTAGCAGTGAAAGGGCACAGAGTGAGGGCTGGAGGTGGGACAGGACTTGCAGATACTGACTTAAATGATAAAAGGTCTACATTTTTTTAACCGTTTTATTTTTCTAAGTAATCTCTGTACCCAATGTGAGGCTCAAACTCATAAGAGTTGCACATTCCATGAACTGAGCCAGCCAGATGCCCCATTAAATGATCTATTTTTTTTTGAAGATGCTAATAATCCTTGGAAAGAAATACAATAATAATTGAAAATAGTCTAGGGGCACCTGGGTGGCTCAGTGGATTGAGCCGCTGCCTTCAGCTCAGGTCATGATCTCAGGGTCCTGGGATCGAGCCCCACAAAGGGTTCTCTGCTCAGCGGGGAGCCTGCTTCCCCCTCTCTCTCCGCCTGCCTCTCTGCCTACTTGTGATCTCTCTCTCTGTCAAATAAATAAATAAAATATTAAAAAAAAAAAAAGAAAATAGTCTATCCATCAGGGTTAAAAAAATTCAAGCTGTAGTGAAAGCCACGGAGATTTGAGTCATCCAAGGGACATGTCTGAGTGTTCCTGGCTTTCAAAAAGGCCTGAGTAAGCTTGATCTGCATGTGGGTGAATTAGTGCAACTACCGTAGAGAGAAAGGACATGGTTTTGAGCTGCTCTGTGTTTAGGTATCTGGATTTGATGTCAGGCGGATGTAGACCAGATGTGGCTGAGTCTCTGGTGCTTCCCTGCTTGGGTTTTTCTGCAGTTCGCCTCTGTAACCCCTTTGTTTTCTTCTAGAGTTGGGGGGTGGGTAGGTAGTGGCAATGCTGAGTGCACAGAAGGAGAATGGAAAAGTCAACCGGTGAAGCACTCATGTCTTCGACGGCTTTCCTGTGAGATCTGTTTCTGTGGACAGTACTATCCTGGGAACTGCCCCACTTGTTTGCCATTTGGAGAAGACAGCTTGGGAGGAGTTTCCTGAGGAGAGCAGGCCTTCTAGCTCTGCTCCTGCACTGACCCCAAGGATAACAGAGCATGTAAGATTGAAAATATTATGAACCAACTCATTGATTCTGAATTCTAAAGAAGTGAACATAAAACACACGAAAGACGTGAAAATCATCCGTGATTCAGTCAACAGATTTTAATGGAGCCCCACTGTGTTTGAGTAACAGTGTTTATGGAATGAGGTCTTCAACACCTGTGATTTTTTTTTTTTTCCCTAGAAAAACAAAATTTGCCTTTTTGGGTCACACATTATTTATTTTACTCATTTTAAATGAAACATAGTTGGAACTATGGTGCATATTTTCAAGATTTCTGAAGAAGACTCTAGAATATAATTAGATCCTATCTCAATGACTCACTACTCACAGTATACCATCTGGCCAGTCTTCATGCTTTGAATACAATACCCCTCTCCCATCTAATGAGCTACCTCTGACTACACAGCACCTTTGCTGTGATTTAAGAAATCAGATAACCCTGATTATTAGAGCTATTTAAAGTAAGAGTCAACACGGCTTGAGGGACTGCGTGAGAGCTTCTCTTAGAAAGTAAAGAAATTGAGTTTCAATGAATAAGTTTTACAACTGCTCTTCCAGCTCCTGGATAGCTCTGGGTCAAGGTTCTCAAGACTCCTGGTGAGGTGAAGTCTGACTTTGAACTGTGAAATATTTTTGTACTTAAAATTTAATATTTATGAAGTATATATTTTTTAAAAATTACATATTATTATATATATTTTACATTTTATAAACGTAAAAGTTTGACATCTTATGTATTGTTTTAGAATGTATTTTTATATGGACTGGTTTTTCCCTCAAGGGGGTAAAATCAGTCCAGCATCATAACCTTACTGATTTACAGAACTTTCTACATATTTCTGTATTGTTACCGCATTACTAGCATAATATGAAGGTGGAAGCGCCTTTATAATATGTTTGGGAAGTCCAATAACATATTCAGATTCCTAAATCATTATGCTTATGAAAATGTTTATGTAAGAATACTGCCCCTAAAAGCTAAAATCTAGGTAGAAAACTTCTTTTAAAATTCAGTCTTATAAATTGGTTTTTAACATCTCGGTCTGGTGTTCAACCTATTTATTCTGGTCCTTTGGTCTCTCAAGTCTAAAGGAACCCCTCTTCCTTCTGGTAACAGGGTCAATTCTGCAAGGTCATTATAGAACAGGAGCTGCCGGGACAAGCTGGTTGGCCTTTCCCCTCATTCATTGCTGTTTCTGCTAATGATGAAGACTGAGGGTGACTGACAGACCCTGCTTCATTATAGTGGCCCTCAAAAGGATAATCCATATATTACCTACTACATAATAATTGAAATAATATTTATTTTTCTAGTATCTCCAGAAAAGTGTATTTAAAAAAATTTTTTTAAAAAGATTTATTAGAGAGAGAGAGTACCCACAAGAGGGGAGGAGCGAAGAGGGAGAAGGAGAATCCTATCCCACGACTCAGATCACAACCCAAGCCAAAATCACAATTTGGACACCCAACCAAGGCGCCCCAGAAAAATGTATCTTTTCTTGCATTATGCTCTTAATTTTGTAGTTTTATCACTTTTTTGAGTACCATATTTTTTCATGTACTAATTATTGTCACAGTGTACCTAGAGGCCCCAGACACTTAGCTAGCGTTGGCTTTACGACTTTTGATATATAGACATATACTGATTCATATTGACACATACATTGCTGTGCTGATCTATTTGGAAAATCTCTTCAGGTACCTTTACAAGTAAGCTATGCACGCCTAAAGGAAATGCAATTAATCCTCAAGCATTTTCCCTTTTTCTCCTAGATGGCTAGAGATGGTTGCGGCCATGGCATTGCCTTGCCCACCTTCCCCAACCCAGTCTCTGCGAACCTGGAATCTGAGCCTACGAGTGTGCCAGCACAGCAGCCCTTACTCAAGTCTTTGGCCCATCTTCCAAACCAGTTTCCTCCCTTCAGCCCTATTACATAGAGATTCTGGAGACATCACTGAACAGAGAGATGGAAGAAAAGGAGGAAAGAAAATTGATGCTTTAACAACCCACCTATCAATACATGAAGGTGTGGGAATGTGTTCGTGACAACTGGAAAGGCTTGGAAGGGGTTACTTGATTACCCAGAGGCCTTGACTGTGCAGGCTCTGACCTTTACACAGCTCACCACTAACTGCAACCTCCACGTGGCCACTCTATCTGCACAATGGGGATTGTCATATGATTTGCCTTACGAGGTTGCTGTGAGGTAATGTATGGAGGAGGCTTGGCCAATGACTTGTACCTACATATAAGTGGATGCTAAGTTAACCATTTATTTATGATCTCCATAACCTTGCAACTTTTGGGGGGCAGTAACAGGACAGTGTATTTTTTTTTTAAAGATTGTATTTATTTATTTGTCAGAGCGCGAGCACAGGCAGAGTAGCAGGCAGAGACAGAGAGAGAAGCAGGCTCCCTGCTGAGCAAGGAGCCTGATGTGGGACTCGATCCCAGGACACTGGGATCATGACCTCAGCTGGAGGCAGCCGCTTAACCAACTGAGCCACCGAGGCGTCCCCAGTGTATTTTTCATTCATTTGATAAACACCTTCTTCTTCTTTCTGAAATTCCAGTTGAATTGCTGTGGGGCCTTCTGTCACGAGGGCGATTAGCCCACTCAGGGGTATGGGATGGGTACAGAGCCATCTGAAGTCCCAGGGCAGCATGGGTTGGAAAAAGGTTGAGCCTGGTGTGTTAGGGAGTCCTGGTAGGAAGCAAGGCTTGCTTCCCGGATGTTCTCTGCAGGTAAATAAGTGCCTGGTGGGTGCCTGAGGACTGCCTATTGCTTCCAGAATTACTATCCCGTGCCCACATAAAGTCTGGTGCCTGGAAACATCCCACGTGGGTGCTTTGAGCATTCTGCTGGTCAGGCGATGGAAGGAACACTGCATCAGGAGTCCTAGGCCTGGTTTCTAGCTCTTGTTCTTCAGCCAGGGGGACTCTGCAAGTTATACCTGTAAGTAGAGAGATGACCTCTTCAGGTGATTCCTCCTCAGTCTCTTCCATTGTACTGAGAATTGGGAAACATAATAACCCCAAACTCTCTCCACCCAGAGAAGTGTTGGAACACTTACAAGTGCTGGAACAGGCCCCCAGAGGGTCTGAGCGCGTGCGCGAGGGGCTTTTATTACTCAAGAGCCCACTTGCTGACTTCAATCCTTCTGCCCCTTCTCCACCTAGGCCTCCCAGGGGCCATCAGGGGCAGTGGTTATCAGGGGTCCCTACAGAATCACCTGTATGGTGATGCTGGTGGTGGGGTCTCGGAACCAAAGGCTTTCTGACCTTCGCTGTCAGTAAAGGTTCTCTAGTGAAGACGATATAACTGACAGGGGCCGCAAAGACACCGACTACAGGATTAACGCTTCAAAGTCTAATTTACAAAGTTTTGGCAAGTCAGCCGCCCCAGGGAGGGGAGGGCAGCCCGCTGAGGGCAAGGGAAACAGAGGGAGGGACGTGGGGAACTGTCCAGAAAGAGCGAGGACTACAAACTTGCAGAAAGACATCCGACCTTCCGTCCCCTGGGGTACCGGGCGCGCCGCCGTGTCCCGGCCCCTTCCCTCCACTATTCCCTCCACTTGTCCAGACCTCAGTGCCTGCAGGGGACCCCACGCCGTGCCCCCCCCCCCGCCCCTGGCGTGCCCCCCGCGGAGAGGGGACCCGCTTCCGCCAGGGCGCCCCGCTCCGACGGGGCAGAGGGACGCACTGCAGAGGGACGGCGAGGGAAGCGGGTGGGCGCAGCCAAGCGCGACCCCCGGCCGGCGGCTGCAGCGCGAGTTCGCGGCCCGCGGGTTCCCACCCGGCGGCGGGGCGCTGGGGCTTGGCCGAGGTTCAGCCCGCCCGCCGCCGCCGCCGCCGCCGCTCCCCGCCCCCACCTCCCCGGGTCCCTGGAGGCTCCGCGGCTGCCGGAGCGAGAGGTGGAGCCGAGCCCGGGGCGGCCGCGCAGGAGGGAAAGTTCGGCGGCGGTGGGAGCCGCGGGGACCGGCCGGGCAGCCCGGAGGGCGCCTCGGGGTGAGTCGGGTCCCCTCCCGGGGCCGCCGGGTGTGGTGCGCCGCGCGGGGGCGTCGGTGCGGCTCGCGGGTCCGCGAAGCCCGGCCCGGCTTCCTCGCGCTGCCCAGCCGGCGACCCCGGGGCGGCTGGTGCCGCGGGGGAGACGGTGCCGCGCCGGGGCCGCGGGGCTCTGCGGGCGCCGGCGGGGGAGGGGGCTCGGCGCGGCGGCGGGGACCGGGGCTGCTCGGCCCGGCGAAGGGCGGGCGCCTTCAGGTGGACGCGCGAGGACGCGGAGCCGGCAGCCGGGGAGGGTCGGCGGCCGCTGCGCGCCGGCGGTCACCCGGGCTCCGCCACCCTCTCTCTGGCCTTTACCTACTTAATTGCTTTCTCCGACACCTACTGAAAAAGTGCCTCACACGTGCCCGCGTGACTACTTTGCCGGAATTGGGGTATTATTTTTGCTGGGATGGAGAGGGCGGAGGGGGCGTGCCGAGGGTGGCCGGTGGGCAGCGGGGTCGCCTGCCTTGGAGCGGGGCCACGGGGACTGTGTCCGAGGGCGCCGCAGCGGGCCCCGAGCAAGTGTTTTGTGCTGTCAGTGAAGAGAAGCCTTTCGAGGGCACGGTCTGGTGGGGGTGGGGGGCGGTTTGAAGGGCCGGGGGGAGGAGGAGAGCTGTACAAAGAGAAGGCGAAGTTGTTGTTTCCGCGACGCTTCCTGCGCCCGCACTGCCGTCGGTGATTTTGAAGTTCTCTTTCCATCGATGTGCAAAGAAAGAGCGACCGGAGAGGAAGAGAATTTCACAGCAGTGTATGGGCTGAAACAGTGAGGCTTGGGAAACACGAATAAATGGGAGAGTGGTTATTTTGCAAACTCCACTCTTTTTCTGGTTTCAGAGCCTTGGAGTAGTTTTTACTTAAATGTCGCTAGATAGGTCTAGATAATGAAGATAATTAACTGCTCTCTCACGTCTTTTTACTAGAAATTTAAATTTAATTCTACTGGATTTCTTGGATTTTGTTAACATTGTTCATACAAGGCAGTCATAATTATTATAGTATTACTTGCACCGTGAGCATTAATAAGCCCTGGGCAGTGCTGTCATGTTGCTAATTGGAAGGAGAAAAGTCTTTCAAACTTGGGAATAGAGCGTATAGGAAAAAAAAAATAAAGCCTTAGTCATAAATAGTGACTCGAACACGTGTAATAGTGCTTAATAGTATATGGGATCCTGTGTTGAATTCCCAGAGAATGTCAGTTCTTGGAAAGCAAGAGGTGGGCCATACCCAATAAATATTTAATAATTCCTCTGCATTGAATTACTATAAGTTCTCTAAATTATACAGTATTGAAATACTTTAATTCTGTTCATCTTTGTGTTCCTAAGCTCATATGCCTGCTTGCAAGCTGCACTAGTAGGGTTCAAAAGAAAATCTCAAACTTTGGGATTCACCAGTTTACAGTGAAGCAAACATTTGCTTTGCCATCCCAGGTACCTGGGCTCCAAGCAGCCTCTCCCATTTATCCACTGTATAACCTTGGGCAAGTTACTTACCCTTTCCCAGCTATAGCTTCCTATTTTGTAAAATGCCAATAATATTCCTCACCTTATGGAAGAATGAAACAACATTTAGGAACTTATCCCACTTCCTGGAGCACATGAAGTTCTTCATAAATGTTGTCTTCTGCTTCTGTCTTCCTTTATTTCTGGGAATCCTCAACTCTGGGATGTTTCAACATTTTTTTTTTTTAAAGTTTAAAAATCCTGGGGTGTCTGGGTGGCTCAGTGGCTTAAGCATCTGCTTTCAGCTCAGGTCTTGATCTCAGGGTCCTGAGATACAGTCCCACATCGGGCTCTCTGCTCAGTGGGGAGTCTACTTCTCTCTCTCCCTCTGCCTGCTGCTCTCCTTGCTTGTGCTCTCTCTCTGTGTCAAGTAAATAGAATCCTAATTTTTTTTAAAATCCTGTGCAATCTTATTTTCCATTCATTCATTCAACCTCATTTTGTTGAAGAACCTCTGATGCTGCCCTATATATATTGAAAGTGAGGAGCTGACCCTTTGAGGGTGGGAGTAGGCAATACTTCGGGTTTTCAGGTTTTTCCTATTGGTAAGAACCCATCACAAGGTCATATGATGGTGAATTGTACTTCCAAGTCCACTTATCATTCTAGGTCTGTCCTTAATGTAACATGATTACGCTAAAAAGAAGTAACAGGGAGTTCTTTGATGGTGTTCATCTCTCCTGTTTACCCTGACTCCATGCCCCCAGCTCAGTGCCTAGCAGAGTGTAAGGGTTTCACAAGTGTTTGTTAATTAAAAAAAAAATTTAAAAAAGATTTTAATTATTTATTTGACACACAGAGAGAGATCACAAGCAGGCAGAGAGGCAGGCAGAGAGAGAGAGGGGCAAGCAGGCTCCCTGCCCAGCAGAGAGCCCGACGCGGGGCTCGTTCCCAGGACCCTGGGATCATGACCTGAGCCGAAGGCAGAGGCTTAACCCACTGAGCCACCCGGGCACCCACAAGTATTTGTTAATTTAAATGCAGAATGTAATGAAGATATTCTTCAGGTCACATCCTTTATATATAAATATATATATATTCCTGATGAAAGGAACTTGGGATTCTAAATGATGGCCCTACTATATATTAGTGTTAATAGAGGTTATTAAAGAAGCAAAGCTCAGGTAGACTTTATTACCTATTGATTTTGCCCTCCTGGTAAAGCAGTCTTAGCACATGTATAAAGCCAAGTTGGAGCAGCAGCTTCACCACTAGGGGCCTCCTCTGCATAGTGTATCACCCTGGGCTGGCATTTATTGCCCATTATTCTGTCCTTTAAGGTAGCAAAGGAATTAAACTTCCTCGGTTCTTGACACAGAATACTTTATTACAAAAGGGCAACCCTGTGTGAAAAGCATTACCAAAGGCCTAAAAATAAATGAAAGCCATCTTAAACGATGGATTTGGTACCATTTTAGAATCACTTCAGAGGTTTAAAGGAGATTTGAGGATGGGCTTTTTACTTTGCACATCCTTATATTCAAATATATGATTTAAAAATTTTCTAATAAAGCAAATGTATGATTTTGTTGTATTATCTTCAAGTTTTTAGGTATGTCTTTGGTGAAGCTTATTTTTTATCTTTTAATGTGTTTAAAATTGCTTTATCTCCTAAATAGGTACTTGCAGCACTAACAATAATACAAGTTGTTTCTCAAGGAATGCTCTCCTGCTAGTAGAAGCTTCTGGTGTCTCCTTCCTTCCTTCCTTCCTTCCTTCCTCTCTCTCCCTTTTCCTTCTTTCCTCCCTCTCCCCCCCCTTCTCTCTCTCTTTCTCTCCCTTTCTTTCTTTCGAGGACCATGTTAAATCCCAGCTTTAAGAAGTATGTTTCATTGAATTCCAAGATGCGTCATTGAAAGGCACTTTTCTTCTGTGAGTTTTTGAAAAGACCTCTTATTTTGAAACTCTAATTTGAATGAAGTTAGTCATTGAGACAGCTGAACAACTCAAAGGTGTGTTGGTATTTTTGTCAGATGTAATTTGCTATTTGGTAGAAAAAAATCCTGACAATATATTTAAGCACACATTATTACTGAAAATATTGCCATATTGTTTGCAAATGAATAAGAGAATATTCCAGGTTTTCTGTGACATTTAATTATAGTGGCAAACTAAACACCATCGGTTTTTAAAGTAAAATTAACAACAGTTAGAAAAGAGTTAGAGCATTGTATTGTAGGCCCAAACTCTTATCAAGGGGTTTCTTCTCTTAGCAGAACGCTTCTGAATTTAAAAAATAATTGGATATTCGATTCTGGCTTTATATGGTGAGATTTTAAAACAAGGCAATCTGTTTTTTGCTGTGTTTCTTCCAAGGTCTGGATCTGGACTCTTTAGGGAACTGCATAAGAGGAATAACTTTTGTGTAAAGGTCATAGATAATTTTTATTATCACTTTTCTTTGATTAAGTGAAATATGTCTGGATTATGTTTTGGACTCTGAGCATATCAAAAAGTTACACGATCCCGTCTGCATAAACTAATAATTTTCCGGAACAGGAAGAGTACTGTTTTCACTGTCACACACCCAGCCTGCGAGGGTGTGGTGTCCCCCTGTGTCTCCTTCCCAGGTTGATGCTGGGTCTAAGCCACAATGATAGGTATATAGCTATATCCGGGATGAGGGGTTTTAGTTTGGGCCAGAGCCCCTGAGCTCACCGAGATTATAGAGGCTTGAGGTGGCAGGAAATGAACGTCTTTATACCTGGGAGTCATTTTTAGGACCCACTGCTGGGGAGGTGCCTCCTGGAGGGACAGAAATGGTAACTGTTTGCTAGAGTTTGCAGTGGAGTATTTGGAACCTATCACTTAGTGAAACATCACCTTGCCCCATAGATGATTTTTGTTGTTGATTTTAGACAATGTTAAATGTAACATTTGGTTATCCTGGGGTCAAATATGATACTTTGTTTCATTATCACACACAGGGATATTTGAGTTGATGTAGGAAGAGGGAAGCAGGAGGCAGGGAGGAGGTGGAGGGGAACTGTCAATTTCTACCCAGCACTAGGGCCTGCCTGATTTTCATGTTTCCATGAAACATGAAACAGGGCTATGCAGCTTAACAATAGGCATTGTTCACTTGTGACTTTGGGATGCGCTTATCTACTCTGTTAATGCGATTACTGAAATGGTGGTTTTTGACCTGGGTCCTGGGTACTCTCAAAAGTGACCTTCTGAATGCTGTCTCCCATTTGTTAGAGGTTTGCTATATTTAATGCATCAGTTAATGCATGTAAACAGAGCTGCTGCCAGCCCACGGGTGCCCCTTGGTGGCACCATAAACAGGGAGTGAACTGGACTTCAGCCTCACTCACCTCCTGCTGGGCGCTCTCTTGTGTGGCACCATGTACACAACCGTGTGCGATGCTCTTGTCTGGAAAAGTGCCTAGCACACAGTAAATATCATTGTTGGTGGTGGTGGTTATTATTTTTGTATTACTGATGGGATTGCTTTCAGGGCAGATCATTTTAGTATCACGGTAATCTGGAACAGATGATTCAGGTGAACTTAGTGCTTGTAATAACATTTGTGAAGGTAAGTGATTCATTTCAGCTTTCTTGTTGCCTTTCCATTATTGTTCTCTTCGAGTGATAAAAATGGCTAACACTTAGGGGCCCTTACCCACCTAGCAGCTGTTCTACTAAGCATGGGCCGTGAGTCATTCATTGAATCAGCACAGCTACCTTGGGAAGCCTGCACTCTTAGCATTTGCAGTTTACAGATGAGAAAACTAAGGTTTAGAGGGTGTGTTGCCTGCCCCAGGGCAGTTTGTGAGTTCTGTGCCTGGGCCTTGGGTTCACATCTGGCCTTTCTGGGTCTGTGACTTGAGCTCCTAACCTCTGTGCCATCTTCGAGGACGTGGAGAAAGGGGAACCCTCTTACACTGTTGGTGGGAATGCAAACTGGTGCAGCCTCTCTGGAAAACGGTATGGAGGTTCCTCAAAAAGTTCAAAGTAGAGCTACCCTATGACCCAGCAATCACACTGCCAGGTGGGACATATGCACCCCAATGTTTAGAGCAATGTTATCCACAACAGCCAAATTATGGAAATAGCCAAAGTGTCCATCGATTGGTGAATGGATAAAGAAGATGTGGTGTGTGTGTGTGTGTGTGTGTGTGCACGCAAGATAATGGAATATCACCCAACTATAAAAAAGAATGAAATCTTGCCCTTCAAACTTGCCATGACATGGATGGAGCTAGAGAGTGTTATTCTAAGTGAAATAAGTCAGTCAGAGAAAGACAAATACCATACCGTGGAACTTAAGAAACAAAACAAATGAACAAAGGGAAAAAAAGAGAGGTAAACCAGGTCTTAACTCTAGATAACAAACTTTACCAGAGGGGAGTTGGATGGGTGGGGGGATGGATGAGAAAGGTGATGGGGAGAGAGGAGGGCATCTGGTGAGATGAGCACTGGGTGATGCATGAAAGTGTTGAACACCTGAAACCACTGTATGTTTGGTATATGGTATACTACCACTGTATGTTAATTGGAATTTAAATAAAAACTTAAAAAAAACCCCTTTGTGCCATCTTTTCTGGCATGAGTACTCACTGCCTTAGCAGTCTAGAAAACATGTTAGTGTTCCAAGGGTTCACAGAATGTGAAGACTTTGATTTTCCTTAGATTATTGTATTTATATCCATTTCTGGACATGATGGAGCAAGATGACAAATGAATGTTTATCAGGAAGTCTGCTTCAGCATTTTTTTATTTATAGATTTTTGTGTGTAGCTTTTTCTAGTAGCTTGAAATACAATACAATGTGGTACAACTTATTTCTGTACAACATTTAACTTCCTATCAAGGTACTTTGCAGGCATGTTATAAACAGAATATATGAATAAAATCGAGTGTGTGGGTTGCAGAATATTAAGGTGTGAAGGCTGGAATCAACCATTCATGCGTTCATAAACACATATTCGTCATTTGCCCCTTGGATTAAGGTACGCTGCTGGACACTGAAGAAATGGCGAGTAGTGGAAGACAGCTTGGAAGACAGTTTGAGCCTTGGGAGCTATGCAGTCCTGGGGTCTGAATCCCAGCTCCACACTGCCTGACTGGTGGGGCTCCTGCTCTCATCATTGAACATCTCTGAGCGCTTAGCTTCTTTGTGTACATGAGGGGGTGGGGGTAATCATACCTTATAGGCTGTAGAAAGAATTAAAGGAGCTGTTTGAAAGGAAAGAGCCAAGCCACCAGACATAGTAGGTGCTACGGACAATGGTGTTCTTCCTCTTCTTACTTCTTGCCCTCTTTTCTTTTCTAAAGATTTATTTATTTATTTGAGCAAGAGAGAGAGACGGAGAGAAAGGGTGCATGTGTGCAAGCCTGAGAGCAGGGGGAAGGGGCAGAGGGAGAGGGGAAGTAGATTCCCCACTGAGCACGGAGCCCCTTGCAGGGTCATTCATCCCAGCACCCTGAGATCATGACCTGAGCTGAGATCAAGAGTTGGATGCTTAACTGACTGAGCTAGCCAGGCGCCTCATTCCCCTTCTTCCTTCTTATCTGTCTCTTTTCATTCTTTCCCTTTTCTCTCTCCCTGCCCACCAGACGCCTCCCCTTAGGGGGGCATGGTACAGATAAAAATATCCAAAAGGAAAAAATAATATCTAAATTTAAGGTAGAATGTGATGAATTCATTTTAAATGTTACTTTCTGGGTCTCCCTCTTGGGGCCTGGGACAGACGTGGTGTTGGACCATCCGTGAGCTGGTGCCAGTGTAGGGTTCCTGTCACACTGGGTGGCTACCCAGGCCGGGCAGAAGAGGATGAATTCCAGGAGACAAAGGGAGCTCAGGATAGGTGCCTTATTACATGCTTCTAGCTGTCTCCTACTGTAGGGTTTTTCCAAAAGCAGCATGCTCTTTTAGCAAGGAGCTAAGTCAGAATTATTAGTTGTTGCCCGTTCCTCTCTAGATCGTCAAGAGGTAGCTGGAATCACAGGAAAACAAACCTTTTTTTTTTTTTTTTAAATTTGGTTTCAGTTGGAGGTGTGGTTAATACCCCCAGATCTGTTTCACAGGAAGGCAAGCCAGGTGCACAGGGCCCAGTATAGAGTCCTGCTGTCATTTCTGTAGAGTGGGCTGTGCTTTAAGATCAGGGAATGTTTTTAGAGAGATGTGCCTAGTGGTTTTATGATAGTGGCCACCTTGTTTGGTGTCCAGGATAGATGCTATGTGCGGTAGGGAGGGAATGAGGGTTTTACAAAATCATTACAGTTCGGGACTGTCTACCTCAGCCAGGAGCAGGAGGCCTCGACTCATTATTTATTATGCGTTGGCACAGAGACATAAACCAGCCCTTCTGTGAATAGGCACACAGAACCTGCCCAGGTGCAAGAGAAGCTTGATTCAGAGTTTTTAAAAAATGCAAAAACATTTAAAAAGAGTATCAAATTGAGGAACAGCCTATTTAAAACAAGTTACTGCAATTTTCAGAAGCCCATTTTTACGGAATTAGTAGAGTGTATTGAAATGGACAAGCAAACTTAACAACAACAGCAACAGCAGAAAGATAGCTTAGTGGGAAGAAGAATAGTCCTTGAAATGAAATCCAAGTTAGTTTATATGGTTCTTGGGAAGATTAGGGAAGGAGGGTGTGTGCTGAGCACTCTAAGTGAGAAAGTACAGGAACCAGGAGCTGAATGAGGAAGTAGTACCTTGGCAAACAGGGTTGGCAGTTGGAGCCCGTTCACCCAGCTTCGCAGCTCCACTCTTTCTTCACTGTGTGATCTTGGCAAGTCCATGAATCCGTTGGAGCCCAGTTTTTTCATCTATAAAACGAGGATAATAGTTCTTACCATATTGGACGGTCTGCTGATTGATTTAGATAATGTATATAAACTGCTTAGCACGTGGTAAATATTGCATATCAGCTGTTATTACTACAAAGGCCCACAGGAAGGACGCATGGAATAGAAAACAAGAATCAAGGAGCTTTTGGAAGACCAGGAGGGGCATCCTGTATCTTCCCTGGACCTTGACTTTTCTAATTCTACTCTTGGATAGTTTTAATGTCTCAGGTTCTAGATGATTGTAATCATATATGTCTTGAACACCCACCGTGTATATGTTACTATGATAAGATGCTTGGGTATGGACACCAACCCCCGAAATCCACCTTTGGTATGCTTATGTAACTTCCAGTTTTAGATGGAAAGGAACAAGGTGGTGGCTGGGACTTACTGTTGAATAATGAATTCCTACTGTCCCCTGGCTACTTTAATTGCTGTCAAAAGGAGAGTAGCAGTCCTTTTCTTATTTCCTATCTATTATATACACAAATGGATAGGAAATAACTACTTCTTTTTGGGCTATTATAGATGTAAGTAGCTCAAAATACTCAGGATACTTTTGGATATCTTATTTGCATAGAAATAGGATTTATTTAAATGCCACTGTGGCTACATAACGAGGAACCAAAGGAGGAGACTTGTGTTCTGGGGGGAATTTCTTAGGATGTACCTGTGACCTCTGAGCTCCGGCTTCCACCGAAAGCATGTTCTTTGGTGGGAGGTTCCTTTTGGTTTTTCACTCATGGCCCATAGATTTCTGGGCCTGAATAACGGGGGTGAGGTCAGTTTGAAGTGTGTGTGTGTGTGTGTGTGTGTGTGTGTGTGTGTGTGTATCTCCAGATGGAGGTGTCGACAAGTTGCTATAGAAGGAGACTAGATTGGTAGAAAAAGGATTCCAGAGCTGACTTAGTCTGTGGGGATGAACACATTCTTAATCCCTAAAGTAGGAATTTAATCATTGAGACTTAGGGGCCATTTGAATTTAAAGCAATGACATTTATGGGCTGTGAATGGATTCATCAATCCAAATGGTGGTTGAAGCCAAAATCGGAGCATAACACTAGTAACCTTGTTGGATCAAGTAAGCTGATTCAACATCTTGGGTCTTGAGTTGTCTCAAAAATGGTTTTCCTTTGAAGAGAGTATGTTGTTCACTCAAGTAATTAAAAATCTTGAGGATGTTTTCCATGAATATCCTTTGGGAATAGAGGAAAATTTATCCAGCTGCACTGGAATTATCTTTTTGTCTTCTGAGAATGAGTCTGAACGAATACCTGGGTCATTATTAGTGTGGAACAGAGACCATGAGAATACTTCTTTAGACTTTTCATTCAGGACCGATGCCTTCATGTTCATGCTCTGGGAGAAATGAGGTAGGAGTAGTTGTAGGAACTATAAGCTTTTTGGATTCTCTCCCACTCAAGACAGCGATCTCAGGAACTGACTGTAGAAATGATTTGCTCACTACCTGGACTATGCTTTCTTTTCCATCCTTTCAAGATGGTGAATTTTATTGATGGCCACAGGGTGACCAGTGAGTATTTATACTTTCCACTAGTGTGAGGCAGGTAGGAGGCAGGTGTTGGTCCTTTATAGAAACTTCTGGTGGCTGGAAGTCATGAGGAGGTGTTTGTTTGACTTGTGGTGATGGTCCAGCTCAGGGTGAAGAGGCATAGGAGGCACCTGCTTCTCTAGATTCCTTTCCCTTTTCTCTCTAAGTGACTGTTTGATTATTCTTGGGGCAAATGTCATGCCAGGATGAAATGGACAGGTATTACTGTTTCTCCTAATCACTTAGGAATGAGGGTCAGAGAATGAATGGAGGAGCTTTGAATAAAGCTGGCCATGTTTATTTATTTTTATCTAGGTGAACTGGAAGTCTTTGAAATGGCAACAATGTATATTTGAAAGGGATGCATGGGCTCCGGAGGATTTGTAGACTTCATTTAATAGTCTTGTTCATGACTTGCTGGCGTTGGAATTCACAGGAGAATCATTGGTTGACAAAAATACATCACCAGGATCAGTGTTTTTTGAGATCATTTGGTCTAACATCAGTTTTTTGCAGAAATAATAGCACCTTAGAGATCATTTTGACCATCTCTGTGTTTTGCAGATGAACAGAAAGAGGTCCAGAGAGGCACAGTGACTTATCTAGGATGACCCAGCTACTTGGTAGAATTGCATTGTTAGGAATGGAACTCGGGTCCATTTTTTCTGTAATGGACTCATCACAAGGCACCATGGCCAGCTGGCAGGTAATTTTAGATGCCCCTACAACGATGCTGCCTAAATACCTGCCCACTCTCGGGTTGTTTAGAATCTGGTTATGGCAGTCCTGCTGTTATGTGCTTGGCACTGTGCTCAGGGCTAGAGGTGCATCGATGAAAAGACAGGGGTTTCTGACCTTAAGCAGCTCGCAGTAGAGTGAAGTACAAAGCAGGGAATGTATTGTCAAGCTGCAGCTTAATGACATGTGGGACATCTTCCCTGGGGATAGTAAGTTCTCAGGGCCCACTGTGAGGCCAAGGGGATTGATTTTTATTTCCTGTTGACTTGACAACATTAGAAGTGGAAATCACGGCAACCAGCTTCGTGGGTCCAATGGACTCTAAATGCTCTCAGCTTCATCTGTGCATATCCAGCTAACGGGTTAAGAAGTGAAATCTTTTGTTCTCTGCACTTCAAATCCATGCTTTTTCTGGAGAGACTTGGTAAGAATAGTTCTAGAGGAATTTGTTTGGGGACACAAATGAAAAATGGGATTGTTTGTGCCAAAGAGAAGTAAGATGTGGATATGGGTATCATTGTAGCTAAGTCGGGGGTTGAAAAATTGGTTTTTCAGGTAAAACAAGGCCCATTTTATCCTGGGAATGCAGAAGTGGGAGAAGGTTAGGAAGAAATCCACTCTGTGCTAGACACTATTTGAAGCACTTTATTTGTGGAATTTTTTTAAACCCATGCAATTATATTTGAGGAACTGAGATTTTTTTTTTTTAAGATTTTATTTTATTTATTTGGCAGAGAGAGAGATCACAAGTAGGCAGAGAGGCAGGCAGAGAGAGAGGGGGAAGCAGGCTCCCTGCTGGGCAGAGAGCCCGATGCGGGGCTTGATCCCAGGACCCTGAGATCATGACCTGAGCCGAAGGCAGAGGCTTAACCCACTGAGCCACCCAGGCACCCAGGAACCGAGATTTTTATCGATGAACTACCTCAGCGGGGTTAGATCACTATGACAGGCAGAACCAGCATTTGAATGTAGGTCTGTTTGTCATGAAAGCTCCTACTTGCGAGATTGTCACTGTACCTGTTAGTACCAGGCATTACATGATGGCAGGCACTGTTGTTGCTTCTGTGTCCTCGGGTCACGTAGACTCCCGGAGCATAGAGATGGTACTTGACATAGTTTTTCAGTGCATCCCAAGGAGTAGGTAGCACAGTGTGTAGGCACAGTGGGTTCTCTGTGCTATGTATGGAATGAACAAATGCAGCCACTTAAAAGTCAACAGGCTTAGTAAACAAGTGGGTTAATGAATGGGCAAGTTGCCTTCTAGGATCTTTGTATTTGCATGCAAAGCTGGCCTTGGAGAAACCGAACAGATAACCCACCCTTAGAAAACTCTTACTGTGATTTACAGTTCATAAGCACGCCCGTTTTTAACTATATTACTGTGTGCTTACTTTGTGTTTTCTTAAAAGCTACCTATAAACAAATTATATATTCATAATCTTATGGCAGGCTGGGTGGATTTAATAGTCAGGAATGCTTCCAACACATTAAGTGTTCTTGAGCATAATAAAAAGGAGGACTAATTATCTAACTGAAAAGATTATAACAGAAATGTTGGACATCTTGACTCTGGGATTTGTGACGGCAAAAGACAGCTCTGAGAAACAGCAAAGATGAGTGTTTTGAACCGAGTTATTTTATTAAAACTATGGTGTGGGTGTACCTATCAGAAAGAGGACAGGACTAAATAATGCATGGAGAGTCTGGGGTTGGAGTGGTAATTTGAAAGTACGTGGCTGGTGTTCGCAGTTGGAGCCTTTGAGGTTTTACATTTAACGACTATACCTTTCCCGGAGCCATCTGTCTCTCTCTTTAATAAGCAATATTCCTTATCAGGCCTGATTTGTGTACATTGATTACACCATTATACTTGTTAAATATTAAAGCATTTCCCCCCCCTTGTGTGAGGTCTAATTAGGCAAAGTGTTCAGCGCAAGCCTGGCATTATCATTCAGAATCACAGCCTGGTCATTACCTGCGACGTACCTCAGGTTCCTGATCATTGGTCTTTTGTTCCCAGCCCCCGCCCCCTTCTATCAGAGTCCAGTGTAACAAACATAGTGCCTGGAAGTTTGATGAGGTGTTCAGCACTGTTGAGCTGTTAAGAAGGGCCCTACTACAAAGATTATGAAACCTCTTAAAAATGAGTGGAGAAATTTATTATCTATAGTTTGCTGCATGAGTCAGGCTTCTGAACAGATATGTCTGATAAAATTAATTTTTACTAAATTAAAGAATCTTAAAATAGCTCAAAAGGATAAAAATACAAGTTATAATGATGTTTGGAAGAAGGGAAAGCCAGTCAATAAGTAGCTGCATCTTCTACATACTTCTGATAAAAAGAATTGTCCATCTCAAGCCACTGTCCCCAGAAGGGCCATGTGGTAATCCATTATGATCCTTTTCAACTTATTTCTTCTGTACAGACTAGTTTAAAAATTTATTTGCATCACTGATTTAATAGCAAGCATTTAATTAGTCCAGGGCCCAAAATAAGATTATTAATCACTCTGATATGTTTGGTAAGTTATCTCACCTCATTTTGGTTCAACTGCTGTAATGGATGTTGTCTTTTTTCTTTTCTTTTCTTTTTTTTTTTTTTGAGGTATTTATAGTACTTTCTCATTTATTGTTTAAATTTCTAAAAAAAGGAAAGAACCTACATTCTACCATGAGCGTGTGTAAACACACAGGCACATGTGTACTCACATGTGTGATCTGGGGCTTATGGGCATGAACCAGTTAGGAACAGGCCCAGGTTATTGCTTGATATTCTCAACGAGAAAAGCTTTCAAGCCATAAGTTTCATGTGATGTATGTTATCAGGCAAATAGGTTTTTCCCTCTCAGTAGCCCCAGCAGCTCATGTTGGGGTTTTTGAAAGTGCCTTTATCCCTTTACTGTTGCACAGAGCAGTGGCATTGCGTTCTCTTTATGCATTGTGGGAAGCAGTCTGAATATCTCCTCAATGTGAGAATTTATTTTGAGTTGTTTTTGAGTATAGGCAAATCAAAATGACCTTTGGCTCTGGATTAAAATACAGATACAGAGATCAAAGAATGGAAGGAACTTAAAGATTTTCCCGAACTTTTCTGCTTCCCAAATGGGCAAGCTGCCACTCAGAGAGGCAAAGAGGTTCAGCCAAGTTCACATGGGTAGCAGCAGGAACTGGAGCTCTGTTGTCCCACCGCACTTTCTCTTCAGGACAGTCAGAGACCCTTGGCAGAGGATGACGACTGGACCATTTCCCGTTTCCCAGGCCCTTTACAGGTATAGGGTGCCCTTGGCTTGTGTAGGTTAGAAAAGGTCTGAAGGAAGGATTGCCGCTTTACAACCAGCTGAAGACAGAGAGGCTATAATCTGAATCTATCTGGGGTTACAGAAGAATTTACATATTATGTTTGCTAATTGGTATATTGCTAGAAACTGAGAACTCAGAACCAATGCCTGCCTTTGAGCATCTCAGCGTTCAGTGGGGAGTCAGCAGGAGAGGAGACAGCTGCCCGGGGATAGCCAGGGGAAGGTCAGCTGCCACTAGGCCAGACTGGGGCCCAGTTGGAGAGTCAGGTACTTTGTTTCAAAGGCGCAGAGCCTACTGTTTTCAGCCTGTGATGGCCATTATCAGGCCCCAAGGAAGTCATCGAACCCCAGACCCCAAGGTTGAGGCAGACCCAGCAGGCATAGGGGTTAATTTATGTTGACAAATAATTACAGAGATGGTTAATGACAAGGATGTGGGTCAAGCACATGGGGTCTGAAGCCTAGTGTGTTTGGGTTAACTATCTGCCACATACTAGCTGTGGAGCTTAAGCAAGTTACTTTACCACTCTGAGCCCCACTTGTTTTGTCTATAACATGGAGTAACAGCAAACATTTATATTATACTCACTACGTGACAGCTGCTGTCTCAGAGCTTTAGGAATATTCACTCATTTAATCCTCACAACAGTGCCATGAGGTGGGAACTACCATTACTCCTACTTTACAGATGAGGAGACTGAGGCCCAAGAAGGTCAATGTATTGCTCAAGGTAACACAGCTATTAAGGGTCAGAGCTGGGGTTTGGATCTTGGTCTCTGTTGCTCTTTAGCTCTCCTATGCTGCCTATCACCAGGAAGAAGATTTTTTGTGAGGGTCAAGTGGCATAAACATGTAAGTATCAGCTGTCATCATGAGTTATAATAAAGCTAATATTGCCTTAATAACAACAATAAAATCTACACGATCAGCAATTTCTTTTCCCATAGACAGGCTCCAGAGAAGCCGGATTGTAATCAGAAAGTTGCTTGGACTCTTACAAAGGTCATACAGAGAGAATTCAGGAGACTTTATCAACTGTTGCTACTGCTCAGGGTTGCTGTCACCAACGTAGAGTCTGCCAATGGGGTCCACTCGCTTGAATTTCTAGGCAGGACTCTGTCTCAGTTCCGGGGGCTTGCAGACTTTCTCTGCCCCATGTAGCTCTGAGCTACCAGTGAGCACCTCTGTAATATTGTCCCCCAGTTGTCATCCAGACAGTTAAGAAGGTTAGATATGCTAAGGGCATTGTCCATACTGCAGAGCTAACCACCACTACAGAAGTCGCTAAGAACAACACCCTGATGCTTCGAGGAAATCTTTCAACCACTGGTCGAAGTCATTTTTTGACCAGCTTCCTCCATTTTGTGTCGAGTGTACAGCCTGATTCTCAGAGAGCAGTCTTCTTTCCAAATTACTTTGCTGTGGAGTTTAGATATTATTTTGTTTTTGTTCTTTTACATCGTAAGCTATGAATAAATGTATGTATATGTAATGTGTGTGCACATTTTAACTTATAATAATAAAGTGAATAACCACCCAGATAAACATCTAGAACGTTCTCTTCGAAGCCCCTCGCGTGTGCTTGTTGATCATATTTCCTTCCTTCATCCTGCCCCCACACCCACCCCAGGGATAAACGCTCTTCCAAATATTGTTATTGTTTCCTTGCTTTTCTTTACAGTTTTACCACAAATGTGCATCCCCTTGTAAGGCATTGTTTTTGTCATAAGCAGCTGAGTTGGAAAGTTTGACTAATGCCTCAAGATGTACTAGATAGAAGTGACTAAAATACATTGTGAGAAAGAGCAAAATAGGCATTTTCAAAGGAAATATCTGAACATCGGGTTCACAGCTCTTGAAAATCTTCTTCACTCTGAGGGTATAGAAAGCATCGATACAAGATTTGTAAGGGGATTTATTTGGAGAAGCCGCTGCTGTGCGTCCACCTCACCCCCTGTTCCTGGAAGAAGCATGAGGTGGGCGAGCTGTTCCTCGGCCCCATCCTGGAGCGTGGCCCCCCGGGGAGCTGGGAGCGCAGTGGACTGGCTCTGACTCTGGTGAGATGCTTTGGTGTTGGGCTGAGTGGGGAGCAGCTGCGATAGGGTTACCCCCACTGCCAAGTTTGTTGGAGCGATTTTGCGGTCTTCCCATGGACCAGATGAGGCCCATGCAAGGATGGAGAGCCAGCCAGGAGCCGTTTGACCTCCGCCCAAGTGGCATAGTCAGCAGAGAGATTACCAAGTGAATTTTAGGGGCTGGGGTGGGGGTGGCAAATGAAGGACTTGAATGCATCACTTATATCACAAGGATTTTTTTTTTAAAGACTTTATTTAACAGAGATCACAAGTAGGCAGAGAGGCAGGCAGAGAGAGAGGGGGAAGCAGGCTCCCTGCTGAGCAGAGAGCCCGATGGGGGTTCGATCCCAGGACCCTGAGATCATGACCTGAGCCGAAGGCAGAGGCTTAACCCACTGAGCCACCCAGGCGCCCCTATCACAAGGATTTTGAGGAGAGCCCCTGGAGAACCCACAAAACTACCCATAAGAGACGGGGAGTGGGGTTTAAGTAGCTACTGGTTCAGAGAATGCGAAGCCCTCTGTGCTGGTGAGGGTACGTTTGCCTGCATATAAATGAAAGAACAATGGTAACACAAAATAGAAATTTATTTCTCTCTTACATAGAGTAAGTCAGGACATAGGCAATTTGTGGAAAGGATGGTGGCTCCACACAGTTAGCAGGAACAAGCCTCCTAGTTCACTGCTCCCATGGCCCTGAATGTGTCCTCAGGCTCATGGTCGGGGGAGCTGCTAAAGCTTCAGCCATCACGTCATGTTCCAGGCAGCTGGAGGAGAGGAAGGGCAGAGGAAAGGTCTGCTGCCCTATCTCTTTTAAGGATCCTTTCAGAGTAATACCCCCATCATTTTCACTTGTATCTCATTAACCAGAGTTCAGTCATGGGTTCACCCCTTGCTCTGAGTGAAGGCAAGAAATCCAAGCTTGTTGTGGGGCAGCAATGGGTCCAGCTTAAAGTTGGGATTCTTTTTGTAAAGACAAAGGGGCTACTGGGTATTGGGAGGCAGCAGCGGCCCCTATCACTTTGTTTTAATGGCAGCTGCAGTCAAGTAACAGCAGCTAGCAAGCAGGGCAGGAAGTGGGTTGAAAAGATAGAGGCCGGCAGCCTGCCTATACACATCCTAGCTGGGGGTATGGGGTGGAGCAAGAAGTCTTTTTTTTTTTTTTTTTTGCCTTACTGAAAGGGTCCATTAATATATCGACCTTTACATTTCATTTCCTGAATCACAATTGTGTTTTGTGACTTCAACTAAATTCAGGACTTTGTTACCTGGAAGTGGCAGAGAATTATAGGGCCTGCTAGAATTTCCCTTGAGTAGTAAAGGGTAAATATACTCCCGAATAGTATATGAATTTCAACTTGATAAGATTTTTTTTTTGAAGATTTTATTTATTTATTTGACAGACAGAGATCGTAAGTAGGCAGAGAGAGAGGGGGAAGCAGGCTCCCTGCTGAGCAGAGAGCCCGACGTGGGGCTCGATCCCAGGACCCTGGGATCATGACCTGAGCTGAAGGCAGAGGCTTTAACCCACTGAGACACGCAGGTACCCTGATAAGATTTTGGTTATACATAACCACTATGCCTCTTCTATACCTAAAAAATTAATAATCAGCCTTTAAAATCACCTAATACCCAGACCATATTTACGTTTTTCTTATTTTGTAACTGATAATGGATGTCAAGCAGATTCGCTGTGATCATTTTGCAATATATACAAATATAGAATCAATTACATTGTACACCTGAAGTGAATATAATGTTATATGTCAATTATACTGAAAAAAAAAAAGCATACTCTAACCTAGTAAGTGTGCTTATACGGGTTTATTCTTAGGAGAGCATCAGACTAGTATGTAAAGATCCAAGTGTAATGTAGGAGAGGTGTGTGGGGGATGGGTGAAGTAGTGATGGGGATTAAGATGGGCACTTGTGATGAGCTTCAGGAGTTGTGTGGAAGTGTGGAATCACTACATAGTGCACCTGAGGCTAATAGTACACTGCATGTTCACTAACGGGAATTTAAATAAAAACTAAAAAAAAAAAAAAGATATAGGTAAATCATGTTCGTCAAGCTTTATCTATAGAAAAAAATTCTAAATATCAATCAGTAGGAAATGGTTAAAACATTATGGTACCTCCTGAGAAAGGAATTTTTAGAAGTCCTTAAAAATGATGATATAGATGATTACTGATGAGAAAATATGATTAAAATACATTGATGAGTGAAAAAAAAAGAATTTTCCCTATCTCAAAAAGTATCTGTTTCTTTGAATCTCATTTGCAAAAGCTGAGCATGTGCGTTAGCTGTATTCCAGATGTGTGGAAAAGCATGCATAATTTAGCATGTGGTGTTCCTCTATCAGCAGAAGGACCTAACCCTCTCAGCACACACATTCCCTTATGCATTTCCTCTGTTAAAGATGAAAAGTCTTTTTTAGGAATTGAGGAGGAGGTTAGTGAAAATCCATATCGATATAAAACATCGTGTGTCACACAGCTGCTGACTCCTCAATCAGAAAGCTTGAGACAGTGGAGTCTGACTTGGTGGTTATCTTGGACAGGGAATTGATTTATTCTTAATAATGGAAAGTACAGGTCTTTGAAGTGAGAAATAATAGAATCTATTTTACGCTTAAATAAAATTTCACATTGACCATTGGTAGAGCGTGGCCTTTAGATGCGATTTTGTGATGGTAACATGCTGTAAGGAGCATGTTCCAAGTTGACAAGAATGCTTTGTAAAACTGTGGATTTAGAATATATGGATAGTATTGTTTTAACTTAAGTCAGATTTACTGGACACCTTCCATAGGAAGCACTGCCATGTGAAACAAAAGGAAGAGAAAACAGTGAGTTTGACAGGCTCGCCCGGGCTGATCTCCCCAGTTCTGTCCAGATGTTCTACTTTTTGTCAAATTCTGTGATTAATCCTCAGAAATCCTCTTTCACCGCTACCCCATTCCCCAATATGTCAGTATGAAGAGGGGGTTAAGAAGTATAATCGTTTGAAAGTACAGGTACTTCCCTTGTCAGTTATTACTATTATATCCTCTTAATACTTCCAAAATGAATTTGAGATGTCTACATGATCTACTTTCAGAAGGAGCAAAGTAAGAACAACAACAAATCCAGTACAGTCAAAGTTATGTCACCAAACTTTTCTTCATAGGCTGCAGTAATTAATACACGGGTATACAGATCGCAATTCATACAGTGAGGTGGTGTGTTTCACAGTGACACAATTCATAAAGATCCACATATGTAACTTCTTTGCAACTTGGTCTATTGCCAAAAGTAAAGTGTCTGTGAATACTTCTTGCTTTTGATATCTATTGTGAACTCTTGAACCTTGACATTATTTTTGTTTATTCTTTTAACACATGCTCATCAAGGCTTTGCTATGTGCCCTGTATTGTCCTGATGCTGGGGGGAAACCACGTAAAGACACAGCTACTCTTGATTCTAATTTCAGGGTCAGGGAAATTTAGTATCCAAGTGAAATGAAAGGGCAACCACTGGCCAGTTAGGATTTGTTTTCATGTTCTGGTTTTCAAGAGATGGTACTTGAGCCCAGCAGCTAATTCTGGGACATGTTTTATGGCAGTTGACAAATAGGGTTAACCACAATAGACAATTATTGATCTTAAACTGGTGTGTCCTGTAGAGACACTCTTAAAAACTCTCTGCTTTTTTACTTTAGGAAATTAAAAAGAGTCTTTTTGAGTGCAGATTTGTTAGTTCATATCCATCAAAGGCAGTAGGAAGAATACAATTAGCCATGGTAGTAGTTTATTTGAGAACATGTCATTTTTAGCACACTAGTTTCTAGAAAAGGGAAATCTGAGTCAAGCTAGGTTGATCCAGATTGTAATGTTAGCTTACATTACCTGATTCTCGTAACTTGGAAGGTTGAGAATGGATTGTAAGAAAGGGTTTGGCAAATGACACTTTTTAAAAGAAACCATCTTGTTTTCTGTGCACTATCAACGCCTTACGGCCATACAGAATTAAATTCCAAAGGTAGAACTGCGGCATGTCCTAACAACTTGGTTATTATTTGACTCAACATTTTATTTTTTTAAATTTATTTTGATTTTATTTTCTGAACTATTCACCATGGCAATAATTTAAAAGAAATTCTTAATATAAAATTATAGAGGATGTTGACAGGTAAATATCTGTTGTGTGTTGATTAAGAATTAAAGCCTAAGCAAGAGTTTTTTTTTTATATTGTGGTAAAATATACATAACAAAAAAATTTATCATCTTAACCACTATTAAGCTTATTTTTATCACGCGTTAGCTTGAGGCACTATGTTCTAGCTAGCCTGATGGAATTTCTTTTTCTTCTTAGAGAATTTTCACTAAAATATGCTATTTATGTTGTTGTGTAATGAGTTTATTTTCAAAGTAATAGTTTCAGACATTCTCCATTTTAATCTGGTAAATATTGGTAAGTGAAATCTACATAAACAAAAGCTCTCCGGGGTCCTGAGTGATTTTTTTTTAAAAAGATTTTATTTATTTATTTGACAGAGAGATCACAAGTGGACAGAGAGGCAGGCAGAGAGAGAGAGGGGGAAGCAGGCTCCCTGCTGAGCAGAGAGCCAATGCGGGACTCGATCCCAGGACCCTGAGATCATGACCTGAGCTGAAGGCAGAGGCTTAACCCCTGAGCCACCCAGGTGCCCCATCCTGAGTGATTTTTAATGGTGCAAGGAGATTCTGAGACTCGAAGTCTGGGGAACTGCTCTCGGTCTGTAGGAATTTCTTATGGAAAGGTGGCATCACATGTTCCCTGGTCTTTAAGTCGTAAAACGGTGTGTCACAAACCCCAAATCGTCTTGAGAGAGGTGACGATTTCCCTCCTGTAAGGAAGGCCTTCCACTTTTCCACCCTCCCTAATCCCAGGGTGGACCCTTGGCAGGGTTAGTACCCGGATGTTTCCACGTGTTCTGCTCCTCCTCTCAGGGCTATCTGTTCGAAGTCCCCCCGAGCTCCAGAATGTGTCCTGGTGGCACAAAGAATGCATGAGGCCAAGTTCCCGTCTGTCTGAGTGTGGAGCATGAGGGCTGGTTTCAGCTGACGTGGAACTGGGGTTCCCAGTTAGCAAGGACGTTCTGGCCGGCGGCAGTTAGGGTGTGGTCTGCAGGCTGGTTAGAATGATGGAACACAGGAATTCCTTCACTGTTATTGACAAATAAATACCAGCAATTTAAAGGACATGCTGCTCTAGGAATACAGTCAGAGGGATGATCAGATGCCGTCCGAACACTCCATGGCTGGGTGGGCTGTCACTCTTACTGGGGAGTCTATGCTGCTCTAGTCACTGGCTGGGCCTGGGAGGGACAGTTGCCAGGTGGACACACGTCCAGGGCTCTGTACACAAGGATGGCCGGTAGTCATCTCAGAGCAATGACCTAGTTATTCCCTCCTGTGGGTCCACCTTACACATTTTACTTTTTGCTCCTTGCCCCATCCCCCACCTTTTTGATTGGGTAAAGTCCATTCAGTATAGCAGCCCACTTCAACATTGTAATTCCACCCTCAGCATGGACGTGATAAAAGTTTAACAATGCAGAACATTTCCAGTCATCTAGCATAAGCAGTTTCTCTATTAGCAATTTGATTGGAAGTCCTCCACTTTGCAAATTCTTAGTGACTGGATTTTCAAAACCCTCCACAGCCTGCTGGGGGCTGTGCTTGGAGCCACATGTCCTGTGACCTAGTAGTTCTGCCCTGGGTCTTCATAATCCTTTGCTTGGTTTGGAGCATTCATGTATGGGAATGGTGCAATTGTGGGTCTGAAGAAGGGAGTGTGATGACCCTCAGTGTGCTTTTGACCTTGCATTTCTCAAGGAAGGGGCTTTCAGCTTTTCTAGAACCGCAGCACATGAGAGGTGTGATTGCAGGCTGGAGGTTCGCTACGTATTCCGGGGCCATCATCAGGAAGGTTTGGAAGTGTTTATCTAGGAGGCCTCCAGTCTGGTAGGCTTCCCTAGCACCCTAAAAGGTTTCCCCCTCTGCACACAGGGGACAGCAGGGACATCAGCACCCCAGGCCTGCTCACATCATCTGAGCTCCCTCCAGGGAGTTGAAGGATGTTGGGAGATGAAAATGATGTCATTTCCCCAAGTGCAGAATGTTGGGGACTTCTTCGTGGGACACGGTTCAGCTCTTCTTCCTCACTGCTGTGAAGTGAGGAAGGGGGCCCAGGAGACCTTCTAGGCTCTGGGTAGTGTGGGATCCCCCTTCTCTGTGTGGTCAAGACAGAAGACAAGGAACGGGGGAAGGTCTTCCCTTTACCTTCTTAGGTATGTACCCCGGCCTCCTGCAGAGGCTTGTTCCTGGGCTGGGTGGCTGAGGAGAAAAATAGTGCTAGCTTGAAGAGAAAGGAATGAAAGCCCGCCAGTTTGGGTTGGTAACGCCCTCCGCCCTCCAAGGTGAAAGGAGCCTGTATCCAGCGTAGCTAGCTAGCTAGCTCTCAGATATAGAAGTCTCTCCTCAGCACCCGGGGTTGTCCAGTCTGTTTGAATACTTCTGGGAGCAGCCAACCCCTGCTTTACAAGGCAGTCCATTCTGAATCTGGGTGGCTCAGCTGGAAAGTTTTCCATAGTTTCTACCCATCCGTCCTCAGTTCTGCCCCTTAGAGGCACGAAGAAAAGTGGACAGGGATGGGTATCAGTCTGCACATAAGCACTCTCTGGAAATATGCGCCCAGTGATGTGACAAGCAAGCAGGCAAACACACACATGAATCAAGGAGCAGAGACTCCTCTTCACCCCCGTGTGTTATTTTGTGTTATTTAACTCCCTTGGTTTAACAGCCCAGAGGCTTCTGAGTGTGTGCATTAGTTTTCAAAAGATATTACTTTCCTTTCTTGTGACAGTGGTACATTTCAGCTCACACTTAGCGGAATCCCATAGGTCGAATTTAACTGGCTTCTACTGTGATGGAAACATCCATGGGATATTTTGTAAAAAGGAATAGAGGAAATTTGTGTTAATTGCCTTGGGGAAATACACTCACTTTCAAAAAGAGAAGGAGCCGTTAAAAATTTTCCCTTGGTAAACTCATTTAGTAACATGACATTTGTAACCCGTAACTCCTCAGGAACCTGGCAACTTGCTTAAAGGAAAGTTTTAGTTCAATTTTTTACTTCACCTTCTGGAAAGACCCAAGTTCAAGGTTGGTCAAGTCTCCTGGGATCAAGGAAAGGGTTAATTTTTTCCACAGTGCAGTCACACACACCTCAAAACATTCCAGAATTTTTTGGTAGAAATTGTAAGAAAGTATTAAAACTTGAGAAATGAATTAACAAGCTACCTTTTTATGCGGCGGCAGCGTGGCCCATCGCTGAATGAATAGCACTTTATTCCATGACTGCATAAATCGTAGGCTGAGATGTAGAGCTAGCGTGTGGCCTCGAACTCAATGAGGGTGTGTGTGCGCGTGTGGACTCAGATCAGAACAAGCCTGTGCAAATAAGGTGGAAAGCTCAACTCCCAGAAACCCGACACAGAAGAATTTCGAATAAGTCTCTATCTTCAGCCCACACCGATGTGTTTAGGCATTTCTTCAGGTTTCTTAAATAGATGGTTCTCGCGATGGCACTGATAATTCTTGGTATATGCAGAAAGAATGCTCGGTATTTGAGCCTTCGTCTTCGTTCACTTTTCATCTGGAGGGCTGACTAGTAGCAGTGTTAAGTTTCCCTAAGTCAGATACCTGAAATTCAACTGTAAAAAATGAAAGTGCTTTTTTTGAAATAATGTAGAAATTGTAATGATTTTTATATTCCTTTGTGCTGGTCACTGTCGTGTTTTACACAGACTCATTCCCTTAGTCCTCACAGCGGTGCTCTGAGGTGGGCGCCACACGGGCTTCATCTTACAGAGGACGAAGCTGAGGCGTTGACTGGCCGAGTAACTCGCCAGACCAGGCCTCTAGTTCATGGGGGAGCCCAGGTTTGAGCTCTGGCTGCCTGTCCTGAGCGTAGACTTGAACCACTACTTGACGGAGCCTCGTAGAGCGCAGCTAGTCGAGTTGCTGTCACCCTCCTAGTGACATCTTGTTTCCACTGAATTAATTAGGAGAAGGCCAGGAGGTTACAACAAAGAGACTCAACAATCATTTTAGTGGCTTAGGAAATATAAGTTTTTATTTCCCTCTCATAGGTTCTGAGGGGAGCACTCCAGGTTTGCAGGGGAGTTTTGCTACATGGAGTCCTTCAATGACCCAGATTCTTCCCAGGTCATTGCTCCTTCGTCTTAGGGACCTTATCATGTATACAATGGGAGCTGGGTGGTGGCAGCACTCAGATTCTACCCTCTGGGAAGGGGAGAAGAGTGTGGAGGGGCCCACATAGCTTCTGCCCTCAGGCTTCCTAGGCCCAATCGTGGCATGCATGACTTCTGCATATCTTCCTCTTGAAGAGAACTTAGTCACCCCTACCTTGGTCACATGCCCACACCCACCTGCAGGGAAATATGGGATATGTGGTCTAGCCAGGGCTTTAGGAGAAAGGGGAGAACAGAGTCTCCAACAGAGACAACCAACAGTCTCCACTATATGTGTAAAAAAGAACATAATTATCTTGATAAATAATACATCATCACTGTAAGAAACCTGGAAAGTAAAGGAAATATTTAAAAAAGAGAAAAAAGTCACTCCTAATTCCACCGAAGTGGACTTTTTATTTCAAGTTGTCTGTTGTCCATTCCTTCCCTCAAGCCCTTTGATTTCCTTTGGGGGATTCCATCTCTTCTCTTAGGATGGTGTCTCATGGGATTGAAAAGCAGGTATCTTTGCCCTCCCCTAGCTCTTGGGGTAGGTGTGTGACCTAAGCTTGGTCCATAGACCCTTTCTTCCCAATGATTTGAGGAGAGTGACAAGGAGATTAAAAATGCTGGAGTGAATTTATTCCTAGTGGTAGCACTTGGACCAGTACCTGCAGGTCTACCAGTGGCCTTAGTCCTCACGTACAAGCTTGGCATTCAAGCTTTCAATCTCCTGAGCTCCCAGAATTGTAATAAAACCCACTTTGTTCAAGTTAGTCAGAATTGGTCCCTGTTGTTTCCAATTAAAGATCTCTGACTGACACGCTTGCTGTCTAGAGGAAGTTTCTGCCAATGTTTGTCTCATAATACATTTTACATATTGTTTATATAATTTTATACCCATTTGAAATATAAGTATTTTTTCCATTTTACAAAAGTAGCTGGATAATATTAGATTGCATGGATGTTCCCTATTTATTAAGGTAGTTAATAATTTTTTTGTGTCTTAAAAACTTTTTAAAAAATTGTGCATCATTTTAGGACCAGAGGGCTATTTCATTTATTAAAGGTCCAGAATACTGTTGCATTAAAATTTCCAGAATACTGTTGCATTAAAATTTACCTTTCATTTATTTATCTTAAAGTTTGTAACTATTTATAATACTTTTAAAAATCCAAATATGTCTCGTTCATATGCTTCTTCTTCTTCTTTTTTTTTTTTTGAGGGGTTTGGCAAGGGAGGGAGCAAATCTTAAGCAGGCCCCATGCCCAGAATGAAGCCTGATGTGAGGCTCAATCTCATCACCTTGAGATCTTGTCCTGAGCTGAAATCGAGAGTTAGATGTTTAACCGACGGAGGCACCCAGGTGCCCTCATATGGTTTCTAACATATAGACAATTCAGGGAGGATTACTAACATTTTGTTGAGAAATTTGAGGCCCCATGACTTTCCCTAATGGCCACAGAGTCTTTGAAAAAATCCAGGTCTATTGGTGGCTTGTCTTGGGGTCTGTCTTATTTATTGAGCTGCCTTCTGAAGCCACTCTGGAGACTCTTTTGTTTTTTGGGCAGCCAACAGGCAAAGATTCTGATAGCTGTGCTTTGGAGAACTCACCCGGAGCTCTAACTGGTGTGGAGGGTTTGCTGCCCTGGCGAGATGGGGGCCGGAAGCATTAGCACCTTGGAGTTCTCCACCCTTTTGAAAATGGACAGTAACTCAGACTGTCCAAGGAAAACTGCTTGATCTGGATCTGAGGTGCTTATTGGGTAAGAATGAAATCAGGGTCAAATTAAACAGCAGTAGTCGTGAGTTGATGGAGGGATGGGCAAAAGCAAGGTTGGAGTTTATGTGTCAGACGACCATGAGAAAGCCCCGTCAGAGGCCCCAGAGGTCAGAGACAGGCTGTGGGTAAAGCTCCCTGCTCACATAGGGTGAGCCTGGAGATCTGAAAAAGGGTATGTAGGGCACCCTCCCGCCTTCACTCTCCCCCGGCCCATGCCAGCCCTCTGACCTCCCTGAAAGGTCGTGTCACAGGCAAGACACACATACAGCCCACGAGGCTGTGGAACCTGGGACACCTGAGCAGGATAGTTTATACCTGTGCCTTGTTTTGAACTCCCTACACCTTCATTGCATATTCTCAGTCGTATTTATTGTTTGAGGCTGTCTCGGTAGGCAGAATAACAGCTTCCAAAAGGGGGCCACTTTCTGGAATCTGTGAGTACGTTCCTGTAAAGAGGTTTGCAGATGTGATCAGGATTAAGGACCTTGAGATTGGGAGATTGCTCTGGATTATCTGGGCAGGGCCCATGTAGTCACTAGTCTTAAAGAGTCAGAGAAGGAGATGTGATGAGGAAAACAGAACCCGACTGGTGCAGCGGGAGAAACACTCAACCAGCTCTTGCTGGCTTTGAAGATGGAAGAAGGAGCCACTAGCCAAAGAAAGAAGGTGGCTTCTGGAAATGGAAAAGGGAAAGAAATGGAGTCTTCCCTGTGTTCAGAAGGAATGCAGCCCGGGGGACACATTGATTCAACCCCGTGAGACCTGTTTTGGACTTCTGACCAACAGAACTGTAAGAGAGTCAATTTGTGTTGTTTCAGACCACGAGGGTGGTGGTGATTTGTCACAGCAGCCACAGGAACTGAGTACAAGCTGCTGGGAGGTCTTGGCTCCCTAAGTGAGCCTTGCTCAGGTCACTGGAAACGGGGAAGCCCCAGGGAGGCTTCACGCAGAATGTCCACGTTGCGGGGCGAATTTAGGCACAAATACACCCCAAAGCCAGAACATCGTAGGGTTTTAGAAATGGGATATTTATTTTAAATTTTTATTTATTTATTTATTTTTAAAGATTTTATTCATTCACTTGACAGACAGAGATCACAAGTGGGCAGAGAGGCAGGCAGAAAGAGAGGAGGAAGCAGGCTCCCCGCTGAGCAGAGAGCCCGATGTGGGGCTCGATCCCAGGACCCCAAGACTGTGACCTGAGCCGAAGGCAGAGGCTCTAACCCGCTGAGCCACCCAGGCACCCCAGAAATGGGATATTTAAAGCCCATTCCCTAAAATAAATGTTAGTATGTTAGTACTTCTATGGATAGAAAAAAGCTTCTTACCCTTTAAAGAGAGACACTTTGGTTAAGAGTGGAATTATATAGGTCAGAGCTCTATTTCAAACCAACTGTCTTTATTTTCATTAGAATTTGGGACCAAGATTGTTTACAGATCATAATATAGCCACTTGAATTTCCCGAAGTGTTTATAGAATTTTCTCATGTGGAGTATCATTAAATGGTGAAGGTACATCATTAAGCTTAATTATGAGCTTCTCAAAAGAGGCACTTTTTCCAAAAAGAATGTCACACAGTGTGGGAGGAGCTAGTAATCATAACCTCTGTGCCCTTGAAGCATGACTGACTTCCTGCCCCGTGTTCACTCTCTCATGTATCCCAGCAGCATCTGCTTGTTGGTGGTTAGTTTTTATAAATTCCATCTTATTATTTTTTTTACTCTTGCTAACCTGAGAACCAACAAAGTCACCTGCCTTTGAGGTTTGAGATAAACATGTATTCTTTTCCGGAATTTTAGCTGGTAGTTGGTTAGCATGAAAATGCTGTGACATACCATGGAGCTAATACAGAGCAGTAACGATCGGGGGTTTTTTGTCATTGACAAACTTGTCTTTCATTAGTGTGTTGAAAATATTAAACACATACACGTATGATGTTGTTTTCAGTTTTATAGGCTTATGCTAAAGTCCTCCCAAATATAAGAAAATGAAAATAAGGGAAATAAGAATTGGTCTTAAATTTTAATAGCCACCTGTTGGGCCTTCAGGTCAGAGTCCAGAAAGCTGTGTCTTTAAAGAGGTGAAGAGTTCCCAGAACTTCAGCTAACATGTAGCCCATGGGAATGGAAGAGGCTGGGTCTCAGATGGAGACCTTGAAAAGGGAGACTCTTGAGACAGACATTGGAATTGCCTCTCTATACTTTGTCCCCAGAGCACAGATTTGTGGCTGGTAGTGACAGCCAACGAAATCTATAGTCTAATTGCTCTGGAAAGATGGGTTGCAATGACAGCTCCCACTCTTGTCCTGGTTTCCCCAGCAGCATTCTGATGATTACTTGGCTCCCCGTGTCACAGATCTTGCTATTTGGGAAAATACTCTGGTCCCTCTGATCACGTTTCCCATTGCAGAAGAACTGGGGCTCCAATCATCGACAGTTCTGTGGACTTGAGGGCTCTGCCCTTGCTGCTTTAATCGGACTTCCGGGTGTGCAAGGCGGTGTCCCACCACGGCTCTGGACTGCGCTGAATTCTAAGAGCCGAGCAGCCCCCTGTGGGAAGGTTGGCCAGGTTGTACCCGGAGGCCACACACTCAGGTATGCACACTGCCCCAGTAACTGCCCCTGGGAGTGATGGGGAGAGGGCAGTGACCTGCGGATGGTGTTTTGTGGCCACACCTGCTTTTGCATCTTGGCTCCCTCCCTTATAGCTTGACCTTGGGCATATCACTTGAGCTTGCTGGGCCTTAGTTTTCTTATCTGTGAATTGAGGAGACCACCTCCATTTTAGGGTCCTTGGTACATAGTAGTGTTTAGAAATTTAATTAGCTAAAGGCCTCATGAGAATGAGCAAATAGCTCATTCATTCATCCCTTTCTCTAAGAACGCTCACTGAGCCCCTCTCTGTGCCCCGCACACTGCTGTGTCAGTTCCTGGGAGAGAGCAGCCAACGGGCCTCGAGGCCTGGTTCGTTTTGCTGCCTTCTGGGCTTTTGTGTTCTTTTTCTCATCTGATTATAAAAAAAGAGATAAATAGATACTTAACCTAAAAACATTTGAAATGTAAGGATTCCAAGGTAAGCACTTAAACCAGACTCGGTCACCCAGCTTTAAATCATACACAGAGAAGAATTTGGTACAAACTTTATTTTTTCTTGAAGGCTTACTGTGTGTTGGGAGCCAGCATGTAGAGATACTCTATCACAGCAACAGTTTTAGTTTTAAATCTTTATATTGGTTGTGCCAGGGAATTTATTTTTATAGCTATTAATTTTTCTTTTGAAATTAATATGCTAAGGGATACATTTAATGATCCATAAAAATACTGACTTTATGTAAAAGAAACAGCTAACGCCAATTAGCATATCTTACTTTGCATATGTAGTCCAGCTCATTAGATATAAATGTGTTTTCAATGTAACGCATGATATTTTTTGACTATGTGATGCAGTAAGAGACATTGCTCTTTTCAAATTTAACCTTTTGGGTGATTAACAGAATTTTGTTGACTTGTTATGGCCTGTGTGTTTAAGGTAAAATATTTTCGTGGTTACTGATTGCAGAGTGAAAACGGTGCTTTCCCTAGTTTTTGGATTAAAACCCTTTAGTGTGTGTGGCGTTGGGGAGGCAGAAGCAGAGGGCTGGTGAACTCGGAGCATCTGGAGGATCAGGGTTGTGGTCTTCAGGGTGTTGTTTACAAGGAAGCCCAGGGGCCTCCAGAGAAAGGTGCAGACCGAGGAAGATGGCTGTGAGAGCCAGTGACAGTCGTCAGCTTGAAGGGTGAGGTGGGATTTATGCCTCTCACATTGCCCTCTGTCAGGCCTGGGCTGGTGAACTTGTGGCCCATTCCCAGTGGGCTGTGGTGCTTTTAAAAAATAGTGTGTGAATGGGGCGCCTGGGTGGCTCAGTGGGTTAAGCCTCTGCCTTCGGCTCGGGTCATGATCTCAGGGTCCTGGGATCGAGCCCCACATCAGGCTCTCTGCTCAGCAGAGAGCCTGCTTCCCTCTCTCTCTCTGCCTGCCTCTCTTCCTACTTGTGATCGATCTGTCAAATAAATAAATAAATAAAGCTTAAAAAAAAATAGTGTGTGAACACGAAGTGGTAGGGTCGTGGGGGTGTGTAGGAAGTACAGAGCCATGCTGCTTATGGTCTGAATAGAGCACAGTATGGGGATGAAAGGTGGGGAAGTAATTCCCCTTTGGAATTATAAGTAAGTCAGGGACTTGGAGCAGAAGAGAGAGAGATGGGCCAGCATGCTCTGGTGGGGGGGTGCAGGTCGTGGGGACGGAGGACTCACGGATGCTACCTCCGGGGAGACATGGCCGGCATCTCCCGTGTGGTTCATGGCCGCCAGCCTTGAATCTAGAACCTGGTGGGGGACATTTCCAGGGGTCATGTTCCAGCAGGGAGGCAGAGGGCCGGCTGCAGATTTTG
The DNA here is from genome assembly GCA_004024625.1 of Mellivora capensis. Classification (NCBI taxonomy): domain Eukaryota; kingdom Metazoa; phylum Chordata; class Mammalia; order Carnivora; family Mustelidae; genus Mellivora; species Mellivora capensis. Next base: position 44,781 of record PISX010006609.1, on the reverse strand, counting down.
GTTGCTGTGCCTCGGGACCCCTATTTTGTGGCCCAGGCCATGTGGTATCTGAAAAACAGTGTGGCCAACCCCTTGGTGTGTTTTTGGGGAAGTCCTGGCTGTCTAGCTCCTGAGGAGATGAGCTCTGAGAACCTCAGGCCTCTGCATGATGCAGGGCTTAGGCTCAGATTGCTTATCCAACTGTTGTTGCGCTGGTGTAAAACCTGCAACCCAGATCCTTCCCTCAGGAGCTGCTCCGCTGGGGTGTTCTTGGGCATGAGCCAGCAGCACCAGAGTCAGCCAGAGAGGGACGGAGGAAAGTTTTTCCCCTCTAGGCTCTGAAAACACGCATTTAGGACTCTCAGAAAAAGTGGGTGGATGGACGGGAGAAGAGGAGGGAGCGGAGAGGGAGCATCAGAGCGACGCATCCCTGTGCCTATGCTGGCACAGCCACAGTCCTCAGCCCTGTCTGTGGAAGGGGAGCCACCACTTGGAAATACTCCTCAGACGCTCAGAGGTGTATGGACCCATCAGCAGAGATTTATTCTCTTGGATTGAACGGTGTCTCTGCAGATGAGATAAATGTGATATTTTAGTGTGGCGTGGCCCAATTTCAATGCTTTTAGCTAGAAGCCATTTCTCCCCACTCTGAACTCTCTTTAGCGCCCCGGCTATGGCTCCTGTACTTGTCCCATTCCGTCTGGTATGATGATGATTCCTCTGAGCTTCTTATCTCCCCTTGATAGATTATCACCATCTGAGGGCTGGAATCAGGTCTTATTTATCTGTCTTTCTATCATCAAGCACACCACCTCCCTGCGTCACTTGGGGAACTGAGTTTGGCTCCATGTAACAGAAGACCTAAAAGTCTGGATTGAAATGTGGGGGTTCCTTTTCCTCATTCAGAAGCAATGGCCCAGGACTTGGTGTGGTGGCTCCTCTGTGTCCCTGGTCCTCTGGCTTTCGGTTCTCCTATTCTGTCCCTCACAGGCTTCCAGAACGGCCCTTGGACCCCTGTCATTACATTACATCTTCCGGGTAGTAGGAAGGGGAATGGGGAGGTGAAAAGACATAGGCCAGCTGAGTGTGCTTCTCATTCTTAGGAAGAGGAGCACTTTCCTGGAAGGCCTCAACCAGTAGGCTTCGGCTCACAATCTCACTGGCCAGAAATAGGATGCCCTTAGCTGCAAGAGTGTGTGCGAAATGAAGTTGTTTGTTTTCTAAGGAGGCTACGTGGCTGTGTGGAGCTGAGCTGGGGTTCTGTTGGTAGAGGAAAGAAGACAGACAATGTGGGCAGCTAACAGTGCCAGGCACACTCCCATAGAGAAACGACTCAAATAAACATTGGTGGAATGAGCGGCTTTAACCGTAGACAAGAAGCTGTGTAGCCAGAGGCAAGAACAGGGTCTAGATTGGTAACAAGACAGAGATTTTTGCTGAAGCCTGCTCTTACCATCTTCAGTGGGTATTTTGAGTGTTTAACTTTGGCATTCATTGTCTTGTAGTTTTTCTTTTACTGACCCCAGCTTTACCGAGGTATAGTTGATAAATAAAATTGTCATACATTTATTTTTAAATTTTTTTTAAAGATTTTATTTATTTGGCAGAGAGAGATCACAAGTAGGCAGAGAGGCAGGCAGAGAGAGAGAGAGGGGGAAGCAGGCTCCCTGCTGAGCAGAGAGCCCGATGTGGGGCTCCATCCCAGGACGCTGGGATCATGACCTGAGCCGAAGGCAGAGGCTTAACCCACTGAGCCACCCAGGTGCCCCAAATTGTCATACATTTAGAGTGTACAATGTGCTGATTTGATATAGCTATGCGTTATGAAAAGCTTGCTACAGTCAGGTGAACTCACATGTATCACTTCATATAATTACCTTTTTGTGCGTGTGAGAATGCCTGAGATCTATTCCTGTGGCAGATTTCAGGGATATATTACGGCATTAAGAACTATAGTCATCGTGCTCTATCCTCAGAACTTACTCCTCTGATAACTGGAAGTGTGTTCTGTTTGGCCAACCCTTCCCTGTTTCTCCCCATCCCAGCTCCTGGAAACCACTCTTCTACTCTGTTTCTGTGATATGAATTCCAGTGGTTTTTGTTTTGTTTTGCTTTTGATTCTACATATAGGTGATACCAGATAATATTTGTCTTTCTCTGTTTGGCTTATTTCACTTAGTAAAATGACCTCCAGGTTCATCCATGCTGCTGCAAATGGTAGGATTTCTGCTTTTTTATGGTTGAATAATATTCCAGTGTCTGTGTATTTTATGTATTTTTATATATAATGTATAAATATGTTTTTACATGTAATATTATGTATATATATAAACATATAAAATACATACCACATTTTTTGGGTCCACTCATCCATTGTGAATAAGTCTGCAATGCAGATACCTTTTGGAGATGGTGATCTCATTTTCTCTGGATATATACCTAGATGTGGGATTGCTCGATCATATGGCTTTTTAATTTTTTGAGGAACCTCCATTCTACTTTCATAATGGCTGTACCAGCGTATATTCCCACCAATAGCATACAAAGGTTTTCTTTTCTTTACATCCTCACCGAAATTTGTTCTCTCTGGTTTTTTCATAGTGGACATCTTAGCAGATATAAGGTGATATCTTGTTGGTTTTTATTTGCATTTCCCTGATGATGAGTGATACTGAGCATCTTTTCATGTACCTGTTGACCATTTGTGTGTTGTTTGGAAAAATGTTTATTCTGAATAAACCTGAATAAACCCATTTTTAAATCAGGTTATTTATATTTTTGCTATTATGAGAATTCCTTATATATTTTGGATATTAACTCTTTCTCAGATATATGGTTTGCAGATATTTTCTCCCATTCTGCAAACCTTTTCATTTTGTTGATTGTTTTCTTTGTTGTGCCGAAACTTTTTAGTTTGATATAATTCCACTTGTTTATTTTTGCTTTTGTTGCCTTTGCTTTTGGTGTCATATTGGGGAATTGCTGCCAAGACTAACGTCAAGAAGCTTTTTTCTTCTGGGACACTTGGGTGGCTCAGTCAGTTAAGTGTCTGCCTTCAGCTCAGGTCATGATCCCAAGATCCTGGGATCGAGCCCCACATCCACCTCCTTGCTCAGTAGGGAGCCTGCCTCTCCCTCTCCCTCTGCCTGCTGCTCCTCCTGCTTTGTGCGCGCTCTCTCTCTCTGATAAATAAATAAAATCTTTTAAAAAGCCCCATCTTTTTCTTCTAGGAGTTTTATGGTTTTAGGTCTTAAATTTAAGTCTTTTGTCCATTTCAAATTAATTTTTGTGAGTGGTGTAAGATAGGAGTCTAATCTCATTCATGTGGTTATCCTTTCTCTACTGAATATTCATGGATCCTTTGATAAATATTAATTGTCTGTATGTATGTGGCTTTATTTCTAGGCTCTCTATACTCTCCCATTGGTCTATTTTATGCCAAAACTGTTTTGATCACTATAGTTTTGTAATATAGTTTGAAACCAGGAAGTATGATGCTTCTGGCTTAGTTCTTCTTTCTCAGGATTGGGTCTTTTTTGGCTCCACATAAATTTTAGGATACTTTTTCCATTTCTGTGAAAAATGCTACTGGAATTTGGATAGGGATTGCATTGAATCTACAGATGGAATTAATTCTTCATATCTATGAACACGAGCTGTCTTTCCATTTGTGCCTTCTTCAATTTCTTTTGTCAAAGTCTTGTAGTTTTCAGAGCACAGATCTTTCGCCTCCTTGGTTAAATTTATTCTTAAGTATTTTATTGTTTTTGATACTGTTGTGAATAGGATTGTTTTCTTTATTTCAGAAGTTTTACAGTTTAGATACTAAGTTTTATTCTCTAACCCGTTTTGAGTTAATCTTTAAGTTTAGATAAGGGTCTAATTTCATTCTTTTGTATATGGATATCCAGTTTCCCTCTTTATTTATTAAAGAGATGGGCCTTTCCCCATTGTGTATTCTTGACATCCTTGACAAAAATTCATTAACTGTTATGCTTGGGTTTATTTCTGAGCTCTCTGTTCTGTTCCATTTATCTGTGCCTTTATTTTTATGCCAATACCATACTTTTATTACTATTATTACTGTAGCTTTGTAACATAGTTTGAAATCAGGAAGTATGATGCCTTTGTTTTTCTTACTTATGATTGCTTTAGCTATTTGGTGTCTTTCCAGGGTCTGGATGAATTTTTAGGAATATTTTTTCTGTCTCAGTGAAAAATGCCCTTGGAATTTTAATAGGGGTTGCATTGAATCTGTAGACGGCTTTGGCAAGTGTGGATATTCTTTTTGCTTTAAAACTTTTTATTTAAATTCAATTTAGTTAACATAGTATATTATTAGTTTGAGGAGTAGAATTTAGTGATTCATCAGTTGCATATAACACCCAGTGCTCATTACACCAAGTGCCCTCCTTAATGCTCATCACCCAGTTACCTCATCCCCCCACCCATCTCCCCTCCAGCAACCCTCAGTTTGTTCCCTGTAGTTTAGAGTCTGTTATAGTTTGTCTCCCTCTCTCTTTTATTTATTTGTTTGTTTATTTATTTACTTATGTTTTCTATATTTTTAATACTTAAATTCAATTAATTAACATATAATGTATTAGTTTCCAAGGTAGAGGTTAATGATTCATCAATCTTATATAATACCCAGTGCTCATTACAACACATCTGATTTTATTTTTCCTTCCCTTCCCTCGTGTGCATCTGTTTTGTTTCTTAAATTTCACATATGAGTGAAGTGATATGGTATTTGTCTTTCTCTAATTGACTTATTTCACCTAACATAATACCCACTAGTCCCATGCATGTTGTTGCAAATGGCAAGATTTTGTTCTTTTTGATGGCTGAGTAGTATTCCATTGTGTATATATACCACATCTTCTTTATCCATTCATCTGTTGATGGACATCTCGGCTATTTCCACAGTTTGGCTATTGTGGACATTGCTGCTATAAATAATAAACTGCCTCTTCAGATCATTATGGTTGTATCCTTTGGATAAATACCTAGTAGTGTAATTGCTCAGTTGTGGGGTAGTTCTATTTTTAGCAAGTATAGATATTCTTGCAGTTTTTCTGAAAATACCATAAAGGAATGAGAAATTTTGACTTCTGGCCAGATCAGGACTTTGGTGGTGTTTACTGCAACAGGATTAAAGTGCCTTAGGAATCCTTGTTGGCCATAACACCGGCAGCAGCTCAAGGAAATTGTGCTCCCTTCCAGATGTATCTTCATATGATGACAAATACCAGCATGTTAACTGCCTCTTGCCATCTTTGTATCATGGAGAATGTAGGATGTCTGTGCCAGGCACAGTCAGGAATGAATTCCACTTGCTCTCACACATTCTCATCCTCCATCCAAAACCAAATATGCATGTAGAAAGATAAAATAAATACAAGTCAGAAAGACAAATGAGTCAAAGAAAAAAATAAGGGTAGGGACCTATGATTTGAGCGAGGGCTGAAGTTTCAGTTACTTTACAAAATACATGCCATAAGGTCCTGTATATTTTGCTAGAAGTAGGAGACAAATTTGGCTCTCCGCTTTTTTGCAGTCAGCAGGTAAGAGGCCAAGAATTCCTTACACAGTTCACAGTGTCCACAAGGCAAAGACAGCTCCTCAGGAGAAGCTCGACTCCTTCTGATCCTGGGAGATCTTGCAGGGTGAGAGGAAACCCGACAACAGCCATAACAGCTCAAGGTGGTGTAGACTGATGAAGAGTTTGGGTTTTAGAAGGCCTAGTGAGGGAGGCAGTTCCTTCCTATTCTTGGCCTGGGAGTTTTGTGGGGGTGGTGACACTTGCAGAAGAGGCAGGGGTAGTTTGGAAAAAATAAGTCCTGTTTAATCAGAGCAGAGCTCTGTGTGGGTGCATCACGGAAGGCAATGTGGGCAAATTTAGGCATGGCTAAATGGCTTGGGCTTTATCCGGTAAACAACGGCAAACTGTCAAGTGTTTGGGGGAAGGGAAGTGACACGATTAAAGCAGTGTTTTTGAAAATTACTAAGTGTTCATGATGGGAAAACATGGCATATGATAATTATCAGCTCATATAAAATAAAAACAGTACACTGATGGCAAGGAACATGAAATGAGAATGTGTTCAATTAGATCATTTTAAAAACACAGATGCATTTCCAGGGACCGAAGCACAGGAATTGTGCACACAGCATGGGGATCGTACCAATTTGCTGCTGCTTCAGTCTTTGGCTTCCACTTTGTAAACAGGAAAATGGATGAGAAATGAAAGCCTTTTATGTTTTGAACATTTCAGGCATCCAAAACGGGGACTGTCGGCACTGAACTCTCCATCTCTGGGGAGAGAGTTTGCGGAGCCCTAGTCCATCACACTCTAGGCTGTGGCCGGGTGGACAGGGCAGGGCCTGTCATAGGCTCCTTGGCCACAGGGATATTTGGTGCCTGCCATGTAGCAACGCTCAAGGCTAGATCAGGGAACGCTTTTGGAGTTAAAGTGTGAGAAATTAGAAGTGGTCTCTTGCCTTGACAAAAAGAGCCTATAGGAATATAATATGGGTTCACGGTTCCTGGATGACCAAGCTGGGATTGGTGCTAACTTGGTCCCGATCAGGAACATAGGGAATGGGGTTCTGGGACCCGGAGCATGCTAGCTGTTTGATGTTACCCTGATCCCAAAATGGCACAAAAAAGAGGCATGAGAGACTTTTTGGGATAGTGGAACTGTTTTTTACTGTGGTCAAGTAATCTGTGCTGATTAGATGACTTACTGCATTTGTCAAAACCCACACACTATACACACAGAGTCTGGGGATCTGGCAGTGAACTCATAGCCTTGAGGCCTGAAAGGTCATTGCGCTGCCACATTGTCAGTGATCTCCTGTTGTTCCATGTCTCTGTGACCCCCTAGAAGAGGTTTTCTGCAGTTGTGAGAAGGAAAGTAACAACCCATTGTTACACAGGCCATGGAAGCAGTGACAGAGTAAATTTGCACTCCCTCGCTTCTGTCACACCAGGTAACTTTCCCTTGAACCTGTCCCGAATGAGATAAGGCTGTGGCTTCCTCCGAGGAAATGGAAGTTGCTCATTAGCTACGTCATCAGCCTGGTTGCGCCCTGTGAGGAGGGGAAAGGAAAGCTCAGTCCTGCACAGACTTCCTCTCTGGTTGGTGGCACGCCGGCCTTCACTGGCCACGCAGCGGGTGTCCTCTCCCTCCCTGCTGCCTGCGAGCCACAAGTCTGGAGGCCTGGCAGCAACAGTGGACGCCGAGGGGCTGGGCGACAGGCTGTGTTTCTGTAACAGCCTTTTCGGAAAGAGGGCGGACATCTCAGCTGGCGGCTCCCAGGCCCCACCCAAGCCTTATGACACTCCCTCTTTATGGTCACAAGAGTTTATGTCAAGTGGCCCGTGCTGTGTGGATTCTACGAGGCCTCAGTGTCGGCTGTGAACAGAATCACTGTGCAATCTCCACACAGGCTGTCAACCCCCGCCCCCGCCCCCCGGGCCCCGGGACAGTGGGGCAGTGCTGACAGGTGGGAACAGCCTTTGGACGGCTGGACTTCGGAATCTCAGCTTTGCCACTCATCAGTCATGTGCCCTTCTGCAGGTTACTGAGCTTCTGTTCCTTCATGTCCCAGATTGGGTTCATAACATACATGCTTTTTACGTTATGCAGCTTAAATTAGAAAAATGCAAAAGCACCGAGCACTGAGTTTGGGACTCAGTAAAAGCTCCTGCTGTTCCTCTTCTCAGTCAAAAGCTGTTCTTTCGGGGCGCCTGGGTGGCTCAGTGGGTTAAAGCCTCTGCTTTCGGCTCAGGTCATGATCCCGGGGTCCTGGGATCGAGCCCCGCATCGGGCTCTCTGCTCCGCGGAGAGCCTGCTTCCTCCTCTCTCTCCCTGCCTGCCTCTCTGTCTACTTGTGATCTCTGTCTGTCAAATAAATAAATAAAATATTAAAAAAAAAGCTGTTCTTTCTTAAGAGGATAATTATACAAAAATCCCAATATCGGCGTGGTGCAGATACATATAGCAAGGGGTAGGAAGGTCATTCTTGGTGGAGGGAATAGGTTGAAAATGCAAAGAGGTGTTGCATTTTCCAGATGAACTTGCAGAAGGATGGAAAGAGCCAGAAAGCACTTTGTTCTCAACTTTACAGTGCTGGACAAAGAGCAAGTTAACAGCTGTTCTTGAACCAAAGAGAGTGCTGAAGGTGCAAGCCCCGGAATGTAGTGAGAGGCAGGCGTTGGCAGGGAGGGGTGGGACAGAAGCACTAAGGCACTGCGTGAGCACTGCTGGAGAATGGCAAGGAGAGTTCGTCCAGGGTGTCTGGAGAATGATGAGGGCTGGCTGCGTGTGTCCTAGAGAAAGGGAGTGAAGCCCTTGGGGTTGCAAATACGAGGTGGTATCTGTACCTGCTTGCAGGTTTTTCTCCATGAACGAGACCAGTCCCTCACGGGAAAGGCTGAGAAAGTGTTCTCTGTAGGGCAGAACCAGGGGGAGAAAAAGCAGCTCCTCTGGGAAGGTCAAGAAACTTTGCCCTGATTTTCTTTTGTACCTTCCCTATAGAACAGAAGCTTTGCTTTGTGAGGGAGGCAATAAACACCATCATCTTTTGGGCGCTGGTGAAATCTTTCTGTAGCTGGGGAAGAAAACGGGAAAAAAAAACCCCTCAACTGTGGGGGGAGGGGCAAAATGACAAACTGGATTCAGGACTATGAATTTGGGAGAGGACAGGGTTACCTAAGGATGGGCAGGATCACCAGGGAGGCCATCCTCTGTAAGATCCAGGGATAGAGTACCTGCCTAACGCTGTGGGTTAATCAGAACAACAGAAGTCACCCTCTCCCCCACACGCTTTACCACCAGGCCAGCAAGCACAGAGCAGCAACTGATTTGCAAGAGACAGACTTTCTCTGAGACATGGAGAAAAGAAAAGACTTAAGGCCAAGGGTGCAGCAGTCATTGGAAAACAAATAGACTCTGGCATTCACCCTTACCCCGAACTCAGGGTGTCACTAGTCTGTGGGTCACTGAGGATTGCCATAGCAACAACAGACTTCAAAGCTAGCCCAGCTCCCGATTAGATTAGTTCAAACCCTTACACTAAATTCCTGGTAGACGGAAAGGCGTAATTCATTTCCAGGCATGAAGAAAATATTTACCTCAGTCTCTACTCTCTTATCTAAGATGTCCAACTTTCAATAAAAAATTATGAGGCATATGAAGAGCAAGAAAACAAAAACCTACAAACGCAAAAACCAGGAGACAAAGCAATCATTAGAACCAGACTGGATATGTCATAGATGTTGGAACTATCTGGCAGGGAGTTTATTTATTTATTTATTTATTTATTTATTTAGTTTGTTTATTTCTAGATTTATTTACTTGAGAGAGAGAGATAGAGGGAAAGCATGTGCCAGGGTGGGAAGGGGCAGAGAGAAAGACTCTTCAACCAGATTCCGTCCCCTCCTCCCACCCCAGTGCAAAGCCTAACATGGGGCTTGATTTCCCGACCCATGAGATCATGAGCTGACCCTAAACCAAGAGTTGGACACTCAACCTACTGAGCCGCCCAGGCACCCCGGCAGGGAGTTTAAGACAACTGTGATTAAATAGGCTAAGTGCGCTAATAGAAGAGATGGAAAATGGGCAAGATCTGATGGGGCCATAGAAATTAACCAAACTGAAACACAGAGGGAGAAAAGAAAAAGTAAAACCAACAAGAGAAGAAAACAGAGAACAGAACATCCGAGAGCTGTGGGATGGTATTGGACAGTCTAACAAATACTTTATTGCAATGCCAGAAGGAGAGGTGAGAGCCAGAGTGGGGAGGGCAAAAAATATTTGAAAAAATAATGGCTGAGAAGTTCGCAAAATTAGCGACACCAAATCACAGACCCAAGAAGCTCAGCTTATACCAGGCAGGATAAATACTCCAAAACAAAACACATGGAGGCAAATAATATTCATACAGTTATAAACAAAACCAAAAACAATAAAAGGAGAAGATCTTAAAGGCAGCCAGAGGAAAAATGACACATTACAGAGGAACAAAAATAAAAATGATAGCAGACCCCTGTTCAGAAACTATGCAAGTTAGAATATAATGAAGTGACATTTTTAATGTGCTAAAAGCAAAAAGCTGTCAACCCAGAATTCCATGCCTGGTGAAAATCTATTTCAAAAATGAAAGAGAATGAGAGATTTCCTCAAACAAAACCTGGAAACTCATTGCTAGCATATCAACTCTGCAAGAAATGTTAAAGAAAGGTCTTTAGACAGTGGGATTATGATACCAGATAGAATTTTGGACCTATACAGAGAAATGAAGAACACTTTATATGAAATAAATAAAGGTAAAGTAAAATTCAGTTTTTCTTATTTTTGACTCTAAAAGAACATTGTCCAAAGCAAAATAGCCATACTGTGTTGTATATTTCTGACCTAGTTTAAATTTTTTTAAAAAGATTTATCTATTTATTTGAGAGGGAGAACATGCAAAAGCATAAGGGAGGGGGAGGGGCAGAAGGAGAGGCAAATACAGAGTATGAAGCAGATTTCCCACTGAGCGCAGAGCCCAATGTGGGGCTTGATCCCACACCCCTGAGATCATGACCTGAGCTGAAATCCAGAGTCAGACACTTAACTGACTGAGCCACCCTGGAGTCCATAACCTACTTTTTCATATGTATGAAAACAATAGCACAAGTAAAGGGAGTGAGGAATTAGGAATATACCACAGTAAGGCCCTTACCCTACACGTGGAACAGAGTAATGGTATTCAGAGGTAAGCTGGGATTGATTGAAGATAACCCTAGGGCAAATACTAAGGATTGCTATAATAGGGGTCAGTACGAAGTATGGTGCTACTTTCCTAGGTATGAAAGGAGCTCTGAGAGGGTCTTGACCCAGGCAGGAAACAGAAAAAGGGAGTCAGGGAGGCGAGTGGAGAACTAGAGGAAGGTGTTCTTCCAGGAGCCAGAAGAAGAGGGCATTTCATGCAGGGAGAAAGTGGGCACTAGTGTGAAGCAATGCAAAAAATTTGTAGAAAGTGACAGTGATGGTGTCTGTTGGACTCAGGGACCAGGCAGACTGACTAGCATCCTCCCATAATAGTTTCCATAGGCAGGTTCAGAGAGGTCATCTGAATGAAGAGTTGTGAATGGGTGATGAGAAAGTAGAGGAGTCTACCCTATGCTGCTTTTGTTTTAATGTTTTTAAAGATTCATTTATTGGAGAGAGAACACCAAGGGTGGGGGGGAAGGGCAGAGGGAGAGGGAGAGAGGAGCAGGCTCCCCACTGAGTACAGAGCCCAATGTAGGGTTTGATCTCAGGACACTAAGATCCTGACCTGAGCTGAAATCAAAAGTCAGATGACCAGCTGACTGAGCCACCCAGGTGCCCCTACCCTAGGCTTCTTTTAAGTAGAACAGATGAGAGGTCAGCAGGGGAGCAGGAAGGAGGGAGGTGGGATTGCAGGAAATCTGTGGTTTGCCCAGCGGGCGGTCAAAGTGGGAAATAATTGGAGTAAAATATAGAAACAATGAATGGGAAGTCCTTGGATTAAAGTAATTAAAGCAAGGGGGCAGATCTAGCCTTCGAAAGGAGAAACAGCTCCTTTATTTAAAGACAGGCTAAAAGGAAGGGAGGTGAAGACAGAGAGCCCTGTGGAAGTAGAGGGGAGGATGTCGAGGTGGAGTCATTCTAATCAGAGGAAAGTAGGGCATAGGTCTTCTGCAAGTTACAGGAAGATTTTTAAAAAATATCTTCAGTGGTTGCCTGTCACCACATCTTGTTTTTTTCTTTCTTCCAATCGCCTACTGTGTTAGCTTCTTAGGGGTGTCACAGCAGAGTCCCACACATTGGGTGGCTTATAAACAGAACTGTTTTGTCTTGGTTGGAAGGCTGAAGGTCAAAATCGAGGTGTGGGCCAGGCCGTGCTCCCTCTGGAACCTGGAGGGGAGAGTCCTCCCACGCCTCTTCATAGAGTCTGGTGTTTTGCCAGCACCCCTTGGTGCTCCTTGGCTTGTGGTTGTGTCTCTCCACTCTCAGACGATTGTCACCTGGTGTTCTGCCCTGTGTCCCTATTTTCAGAGGGTTGTCTTCTCTGAAGGGCACCAGTTCTGTTGAACTATGGGCCCACCCTGCTCCAGCTTGACCTTATCTTATTTCATTACATCTGTGACAACCCTCTCTCCAAATAAGGTCACATTCTGAGGTACTGGGGGTTAGGGCTTCCACATATCTTTTTTGGGGTTCCCCAATTCAGCTTATATATCTACTAAATCTTCATCCCACCTCACAGAATTTTCTTTGAGGGAAATCCAACTCAGCATCTAAAGCCCATTGAAATGCCACTACCTCTTACCTGCAGCCTTTCATGAATTTCACTTCCTGCCACTCTCTCTTTTGTGCTCTCCAAATCTCTTTTGGGCTCATTATGTGGCTCATTTTCCCTTTCTATTCAGCATGGTTCCCCTTCTTGAAAGCAGGAATCGTCCAACGGCTCTGTGTACTGTTGACAGAGTCCAGAGGCACTTCCTCGTGGAATGGCTTAGGATCTCATACACCAGCACCAACTGGGAACTTAGTGATAAAGGAGAATCGGGGAATTCAGGATCAGGGAGCTATTAGAGTACATGGGGACCAACCAGGTGAGCTTTCCTGAGAGTGATGGGATAGGGCGTTGGGAGACAGGAGGAAGAGAGAACATTCTAGGCTGTTTCTTGAACATAGTTTTTGTTGGAAGGGGAAGATCATGACGGTGCTTCCTCATGATAATGTGTTTGAATGTTCTGCACAGACAGGGTCCACCTCTGTAGCTTTTGTGGAAGTCAGTTATGGTTATTGGGTTCATTGTTCACAGCCACAGCTGGGGTGCTCCCTGTCGAGCTCTGCCCTCTGCACCATTTTGAATATCCCACCTGTGCTTCTACTTGTGCATTTAGGGATCTCAGTGAGATGGTCACCCATCTTTAGTGAGGTAACGGAAATTGTCCATCTGTGCAATTTATTTCTTTCTTGGTACCATTTTGGCCAGGAAGGTAATTTTTAAAAATGCAGTGGGTGGTGCTTCTGTGTTTTGATGGCAGTGGTGGGAGTGCAGAGCCTTGGTTTAAGTTCTCTTCCTAAGATCTAAAGAAGGGTTAACATCTTTCCTGAAGAGATATCCCTGCCTCATTGTAAGCATTTAATCAGAATGTAGGGCAACCTACCCTTTAATCCAGCCCTGGCCCTGTTTTCTGACCTTGCCCTCAATGTCACCTGAGGAAGGGCTTCGTGGGCATGTCTTGAGGATATGCTCAGTTCGGTAGTTTGGTAGAAGCACTCCAGGGCCATTTGGGCCCTCGGAGAACAGGAGGAAAGAATTTTCAGGAACAGCTTGTTGAGTGCTGGAGGGAGGCAGTGTGAAGTGACAAAGTGCCATCACAACCTTTCCTAGCCCCCTGGCGCTGGCAGCTGAAATCTTCTCGGCGCATCCATCCTCTTTCCCGTCCTGTGAAGCTGGCTGGAGTATAAAGGAAGGAGCGTGAGTTTTGAAGTTGAATAGCTCTGAATTCTAACCTGGCTTCACCACTGTATCATCTCTGTGATCTGGGCACATAACTTCCCCACTGATAAAGTGGAGCTGATACCATATTCGGGGCTCTTGGGAAGAGTCAATGAAGTAATATTTGAAAGTGGCCGGCCCACCAGTGCCGGGCACATCGAAGATGCCACGTTTATCCCTTCATAGTTGTGCAGAGTGTGGGACATCACAGCAAAGAGGCAGGAAGTGGCCCCCTGGAACAGGGCACATGTCAGCTGGGAATGGTAGTAAATTAGGGGACACTCAGTATTCCTCTTCTTCTTTTTTTAAAAGATTATTTATTTATTTATTTGAGAGAGAAAAGCAGAGAAGGAGGGACAGAGGAAGAGGGAGAAGCAGACTCCCCAACGAGCGGGGAGCCTGATGTGGGGCTGGATCCCAGGACCCCTAGGTCATGACCTGAGCCAAAGGCTGAGGCTTTAATCCACTGAGCCACCCAGGCATCCCTGTGTTCTTCCTTCTTAATTGCCTGAGATACATTGGGCACTGAAGCTTCTGAAAAATACTAATTTTTAAGTATAGTAACGTTGATTGGGAGTTTGTACCATAAACTTCCATATAGGTTTTATTTGTGCTGTCCCTTTAAATAGACGCCGCAGTGTTAGAATATGTTACTTCCTGCCATTCAGCAAACAAGACTTGATCTACTATATTTCATCACTGAGCAGAGTCCTCTTAAAATTTATTGTTGAACTTGTTAGAATCTCTTCCTTTGTGTCTTTTTCTGCTTCCTCCCCGCCCCACCTTCCTGCAGGAGGGAAATGTTTGCTGCTGCTGTAAAATTGATTGATAAACATTTCAGGATGAAAATAGCAGTTTTAAAACTTTTCAGCTTCTGTCTTTTCTCCCCCCAGCACTGCTCAACTATCACTTTTGATGATTACTTACTTTTTATTGGGCCTGACTTGGCACAAGGAATATGAATTATCCTTTAAAGACACGTAAGAACCTAAAGTTAAATTGCCCTCTGAAATATATTTATATTAAAAGTATAAATTAAGAAAAAAAAAGAATGTATAAAGATTGACCAAAAACCTGTAAGATAGCAGCAGGGTTCTGGTGGCGTGGTGAACCACAAAGTCAGTCCCCCTTGGAGAATGGGGGGGGGGCTATCTAATTAATCCTTCTTGCTGCAGGACTTTGGGGAGAAATGTCAGGAGCTTTAAGGGGTGGTTCAGTTGAAGGGAAGGAGAGAATGTGAAGTAGACATTCTACCTCGTGTTTCACAGCTCTCGACTGTTAATGTAACAGGAGCACAAATGTGGGTGATGAATTCAGGAGCATCGTCTCCGAAACTGGCAAACAGTAAGTAAGGAATAATTACAGGGTTTCAGCCCAATTTAACACATTATACAAGAAGTGTTAAACGAAGAAGTTTTACTGTTTCAACATGCTCTCTTTTCTTTTTCGTACAGAAAAGTAGACAGTAATACCGCAAGCACTCACAGACCGCTCCCTGGCATTAATGAATATTTATAACGTTGTGCTGTGTGTGCCTCGGATTTTTTTGAAATGAAAGCAGTAAAATACTTCTGATAAAGGTGTTCTTTGTTCTCCTTGTGCCCTCCCTGGAGGAAACCACTATCGTGACTTTGGTGTGCTACCTGTCACCGAGCATACAATCATAACGATGATCTACATCTTATACAGGAACCATCCTTTTAGAGATGATTTTACCACTTTATGAAACGTGTCATAAAATAAACCAGACGACAGCAGCAAGCTTGTCCAGCTGACTCTCAGCTGCTCATTGTTTCTCGACATATGGACCCCAGACCCTGTTCACTTCCTATACATAGACATGCTGTGTTAATTTTTAATTTTGCATTTTATGGGAGGGCAGAGATAATTAATTTATGCCTTCATTTCTGCTAATTTTTGACACTTTATTTCAGAATTTGCAGACTGTGAAAAGGGATATGCCTGAAGCCAATTTAATTGCCATGTTTTCCTAGAAGTATTCCTTCAGGAGGAACAGTCAAGCCTCCAGGGAGTAGTAGTTCACACACACCGTCTTGCCTCCTTCCAGGCTGTGAAGTGAAAATAAAAAGTAATTAGTCATTTGCACTTACCGTGGACATGCCCTCCAACCTGGTCTCCACTCGTGTTTGTGTCATCGCTGGCTGGAACAGAGCTTCTGAAGTGACCTTTACAAGAGGGAGACCTCAATCCCCACATGCCCACGACTCTGTCCTGAGCCTTCTCTGCAGCCTTACCTTGTGTGGGTCTCAATCTGGGCTGTGCTTCAGAAACATCTGGGGAGCCTGGCGACCTCTGCATGCCCAGGCTGCATGGGGACAGTCCTACTAGGGTCTGGCAGCAGACGCAAACATCTGTGTCTCCTGGGCCTCTCCCGGCGCTTCCAGCGCTTGCCAAGCTGAGAAGCAGATCGTTAAAGCTTCCAGCCATCCTGGCTGTCTTCTAGGCTCTTGAACTTAACAAGTGCTTCTTCACCCCAGGAGCACTTGCTGTTCCCTCTACCAGAATCACTTTATTCTCATTAGTTTAAACTGAAGCTCTTCAGGCGGACCTTCCTCGACCAGACCCTCCAAAACAGCCCCCTCCACCTGCCACCAGCTAGACGGAAGCATTGTACCCTATTTATTTCCTTCTTAGCGCTATGGTCACGGAAAGTGTCTGTTAATTTGTTCACTTGCTTATTGTCTCCCCTCCCCCCCCACTAGGATATAAACCCTTAAGGGCAGGACCTTGCTTTCTTGTTTGTCACTGTATTCCTGGTGTCCAGCGTGGTGCCTGGCATAATACATGTGGGAAATGTTCGTTCAATGAGTGATAAAATACCATGGTCCAGTCCACATACGTCTAAGAGACAGAACTGGAACGGATAGGGGTGTCCTGTTTTGGGACATCACCAAAGGGATGTGTGGGCATGAGGCCTCTCCAGGATTAGGGGGCACTTGCCATCCATCCATGCAATGCTGAGGGCTATGCCCTTTCCCCCTGAACTTCTGTGCTTTCTTGGTTTAAAACTCAGAGGGAATGAACGGGATAGTGAGTAGAGCTGGAAGAAGGCTGGAGAGGTGAGGAGGAAGAAGTCTTTCTCACCTTTTGGCTTTCATATGGCCACCTTTCTCTGCGTGCAGTGCAAGTCTTTGGCTCGAATGAAGCTGAGTACCTTTAACATAACGGTTCGTGCGCGCCTTGTGGATGTGACCTCCCTAACTCGCGACTGGCACTGGGTAGCGTGTTTGTAGGTGACGACTAGGAGGGAGTTGGGTTTGTCTCACTCGGTTGGCTTGTGAAGGAAACCCGCCCTCATTCCTGGGAAAGCCTTAACCATGGTAGGCCACGATCTTCAGGAGGAGCCCCTAAAATCTGCACTAGTCATTCATCGGCGGATCAGACTCAAAGAGCCTGACGACTAGAGATGAAAATATGCCCCCTCGATGGGAATCCCTTGTGGCGGCTGCACCCCCTGCCCTCGTGGGGATGAGGGCTGAAGTACCAGGATGCTTCATAACTTTGATGCATGCGCTGTATGTGTTCCTTGGCATGGAGGAAACACTGCATTGTTCTGCCATTAAAACATAAGAAATAAAACAGGGTAATGGGATCAGTTACCTTGACCTCAGAACCAAGCTAAACTGGCTCTCTGCGGCCCATCTCACGTCAATGACTCTTTAAATGCAAA
Organism: Mellivora capensis; assembly: GCA_004024625.1. Classification (NCBI taxonomy): domain Eukaryota; kingdom Metazoa; phylum Chordata; class Mammalia; order Carnivora; family Mustelidae; genus Mellivora; species Mellivora capensis. Next base: position 27,581 of record PISX010006609.1, on the reverse strand, counting down.
CAGTCTCTGTCTGATCCCGTGCTACTTCGATGCCGTTCTGCTAGAGGTATCATTACTCCCGAGGCTGACCTATCCCACAAGAGTGTCCTTATCGCAAATCGTGCAGCTGTAAGGGAAGTAATTGGTAAACAGGCCCTTAGTTCACGGAGCAGCTATTAATGGGGATTTAAACGATGTAATTGGTCATGCTTAATTGTACAGTGCTTTGGGACACAGAACTGCTCCATTTGTCAGCCAACCAAGAATTTCCTGACTTTAGGGCCAGTAATTCCATCGACCGGGTTGGTGTTCTCAAATCCTGTTTAAGCTCATTTTGTTCTTGAGCTCCCCTCTGGATCTCTCCGTCGTCGGTGGTTTTGGTCACTAGAGCAGAAGGGCAGTAGCCTCAGGTTGGCGGGACTGCCGGGCCCCAGGGCCTCCCTCCTGCCCTTCGACACAGCCTTAGGGTTACAGTTCCCCCTTTGTGAAGTATCTGTAGCTCGAGGACCTCTGTTGTGTTCATTTTGCTCTAATAAGGGAAGTGAGGGCCCGTGCATGAGGCCCAAGCTTGGAGTCACGTCCTGGGGGACCCTGATCTCCAGAGGCACCCGGGGTGTGCCCCTGTAGACCTTTATTACTGCTATTTACTCTTTCCCTGTTAAAATGATTCTTCTCTTCCCTTGTGGCCAGAGACGGGAAAGAGGCTCTTCTGGATGCTTTGTGGACTTCAGTCTAGGAAGCAGCTCTCCTGTCAACCTGATTCAGCGTCTTCCAGCGTCTGGTTTTAGAGCTCGTGTTGGTCACATTCTTGATTGCCCGTGTGGTGGCCTGAGTGCTCCCGGAGGTGACCGTCCATCGCCCCTGTGGTGGTTTTCCTTTTAGGAAGTAACGCTTCCTTTGAGGATGTTGAGGAAATTCTGTTGCCCTCAACATAGATAACGGACTGAGCCAGGCTCCAACGCACGCAGCACATGGACAATGACTCTGCCCTTTTGTGAAATCCTTCAGAGCTGTAAATAGTGTTTTCCCTAATTTAAAGGAATTAAGTGTTAAATTGGGGAGGGGTTGGTGGGTCACTGACAGACAAAGAAAAGGGTATAAACGACTCTCTTCCGTGCCTTTGCAAGGGCCCTGTGTGACTGGGGAAGATTAGAAATCTATTTTTAAATTAAAACGAGAGTGTTGGTGCTGCTTTGGGAGAATTCGTCTAACCCCCAGTGCAACAGGGTCCCGAAGGCTGTGTGACTCAAATGCCCTGTTGCTTTTCTCATCTTTTCTTTGGCAGCACATTCCTTCATTGCCTTGTTTTTCCAGGGGTCGGGGAGGTGGAGGCAGAGGAGCGGAGGGGGCAAGAGTGTGAGAACGACCAAACCATTTGTCAATTAACTGCTCAGTGTGGCTGATTTGGGGGATTCTTATCCTTTCCTTCCTTTAAAACTTAAAAAGAAATCTCCTATAGGCAGTGGGGTGTGTTAGTTGTACTGGAGGCTGGAAGAGCAAGTTGAACACTGGTGGTGCCCATGGGAGCGGATGGCTGTGGGGAAGGAGCCAGATGACACCCTCTGCCCTCGAGGCCTCTGACAGCTGCCTGTGAGGTGAGGGGAGAAAAGCCAGTATCATTGGGAAAGAGCAGTTGCCTAGAGAACACTGTGAGGTGTGGCTTTCCTTGAGGAGCATGAACATTAGCCATGCTGAGTATCTTTAGTTTTGGGTATGGTGCATGGCTTGGTTTAGCATATGTTTTTGAGTAAATGAATCTGGCAACTTTGTGTCAGCCAGCGAGCGCGAGCCTTGCGGGCCATGAAAGGATTCCTTGTATTTGGCTGAGCTTTGTTTTCCTAGGCGAGATGCTGTGCAGCCAATAGTAATCAATCCTCGTTACCTGAGGGACTTAGGAGAAGTAAGCCCCTTCTTATGACGTAACAACCTCGAGCAAGCCATTCTGGATGTCCCTGACTTGGATGATTTTGGTCAGTAGATCAGAAGGGCGGTAGTATCGTGTTGGCCGGATCCCTTGGCGCTGGTCAGAGCTCTTCCGCTACCTTCTCCTGCCCCTGTCTACACATCTTTAGGGTTATAAGTTTCCTTTTGGGAACTGTTTTTAGCATGAAGACTGTTCATGGTGTTGATTTTGATCAGATAAAATATGGAGGGAAGGGAGAACCCACTATGGAGAGGGCTGAGGCGGGTGAGCGTTGCAGGAGAAGGACTCCAGTCCTTGGCTCTGATCTAAGTGGGGGCTGTTGCAGCGCTGGGCAACATTTACTGTCTTTACAGGAGATCCTGGAACCCATTGCATTTCCTCCTTAACCAGAACCATGACAGCTCAGTCCCTATCCAGAAGGAGCCATTAGTGTGGCATGCAAGGCTTTGACTTGGGTCTTGAGGGTTTGGTCTGGCGGGGGCATGTGGGTCTGGGGCAGGGTGACAGAGGATGTGCATCCAGGTGGACCAGACGGTATATGCTGAGGTGCAGGCTGGGAAATCCCAGGTGACTCCGCTTGGCTGGAGGGTTTGGAATGCGAAGGGGAGAGGTGGGAAGGTTGGAAAGGAGCCGGAAGCAGATAAGGGTTAAAGAGTTTAGACTTTATTCAGGTAACAGAGATCCACGGAAGACTTTGTCGAAGGGTGTGATGTGATCAAATCTCCACTTTTGGGAGACTAATCTGGTAGTAGTGGGTGGTGATAAAGAGGGATTTCTATTAGGACACTATGGTAACGATCTAAGCGGTATTTATGGTGACATATAAAGCAACTATGAAACCAGTCAGATGTTTTGTCAGAGCTACAAGAATCTCCGTTCCTACAGGGAATAATTTCTCGAATAGAGAAGCAATTTAGGGATACATACAGTAAGAATTTTCATTAATGAAATTGACAGAGCTTCTTTAAGATTAGCATGTGTGCACGGATTGGTTTGTGCACTGTTAGTTTGTTATGTTTGATATTGTTGTCTTGTAGTTAAATGCATGTACCCTGGAGCCAGATGGCCTGGATTTAAAGCCCAGCTTCATCATTGATTAGCCGTGAGACCTTAGGTAAATGACCTAACCTCTCTGGGCCTCTGCGCCTGCCACCTGCAGTGTGTTTCATAAGCGTCAATGCCATAATCATTATTGTCATCAGCATCATTTATTTCTAATAAATTGTCTTATTTATTAGAATAGAGATATTCTAGATCTGGAGGATCTTTTCAGGATCCTAAGTCTACCTCCTCAGGAATTGCCTTTGGCTGAGACTGCACACCCCTTCACCACTACTGCGTGATTTTAGACTCTGAAGGGCTTATTTTTTTAACTTGAAGACTGGAGGTAGAGGTGCTGACATTGCCTTACTGTGTTAAGGATGTTGAGTAATTGAGATCCTCTTGGTTCCTTCCTTCATGGGCTCAAGAGGGCTGCTGTAGCTCCAGCCATCATGTCTGTCAGATGGAAGGAAAAAGGATAAAGGGTAGAAGGTCAAAAGGGTACCTGCCAGTTGAATAAGCGCTCTCTTAAATTCCATTCTAGAAATCCAACCTAAGGACTTCCATTAATATCTTATTGGCCATCTCTGTCTTCCAGGGATGTGGAAAAGATCATTTTCTCCAGGCATTTTGCCTCCCTCAAAAATACAGTTGTTCTGTTACAAAGAAAAAAAGAGAAGGATAGATATTGGATGGGTGGCTAGCAGTGTCTGCCACAGTAGGAGCTCACTGTAAGAAAGCTACCTCAAGGGTTTCAAAGAATTTTGTCTATTTTTAAGTTAGCAAATGGATCGCCTTCTCCCAGATCAATAGCTTCTGGTAATCTAGTCATTTAAGTTTTTAGCATGTGTTCAGTTTTTGCTACTAGCTATTTTGTTTAAGAAAGAAAAGATGATTATGAAAGATACGGAACTGTACCATGTTTTAAGCTCAATTAGTTGCCAGTATAGGTGGGGGGGGGAGTTTTAGTTGACACCTAGAGATACATTTTGTGGGTCACATAAATGGTGCTCCCCACGGTGAGATGGTGACAAAGCCTTTGTCATACGTCCATATCCTGTCTATCGTATTGTTGTCTGTAGATAGGCTGACAGTAGTATAAAAATACTGTAGATATCGATCATCAAGAGGTGCGGAGAAGGAAGGTAATTAGCCAGATTATGTTGGAAAAAAAATTCCAGGCAAGGTTCCCTACCTAGGGAAGGACCATGGCAACAAGTTATAATGATTTGCTTAACTTCAGATCAGAGTCAAAGTTAAAAGCAAGCCCATGAGGACTGTCTAATAAGATCTCACAAGTAAGAGGTTTAGGATCTAGGTCCAGATTTGTGGTAAATGATTCATATAATTAAAAAATATGACTTAACTTTTCTGTGCCTTATTCCTTATTTTAAAATAAGAAATAAATTTTAAAATAATTTTAAAATAAAATTAAAAAATTTAAAATACAAAATAATACCTTCCTAAGTTTTTGCTTTAATTGTAGCAAAATACACATAACACCAAATTTGCCATCTTTCCCGGTTTTAAGTATACAGTTCAATAAAAGTACATTCACGTTGTGAAACCCATCACTGTAATCCGTTTCCAGAACCCTTCTTCATCTTGCAAAACTGAAACCCTGTACTGGTTAAACAATAACTTCTCATTTCCCTTCTCTGGCAACCCTTGGCAACCACCATTCTACTTTGTTTCTATGAATTTGACTACTTTAGATACCCTATATAAGTAGAATCAGACAGTATTTTTTCATTTCACTTAGCATAATGTCTTCAAGCTTCATCTGTATGGTAGCATATTAACTTTTTTTTAAAGGATTAAAAGAATTTCCTTTAAAGGCTGAGTAATATCCCATTCTAGTATATCTGCCACATGTTGTTTATCTCTTTATTGTGATGGACGGTTGGGTTGCTTCCCCCTTTTGGCTGTTACCAATAATGCTACTGGGAATCTGAGTATACAGACATTTCTTTGAGACCTTGCTTTCAGTTCTTTAGGGTAGAGATCCAGAAGTAGAATTGCTGGAGCATATGGCAATTAAAACAATTTTTTTTTTTTTTTTAGAAACAGCCATATTGTTTTCCATAACAGCTGTACCATTTTACTTTCCCACCAGCCAAGCACAGAGGTTTCCATTTCTCTATATCCTCCACTACACGTATTGTTTCCTGGGGTTTTATTTTTGTTTTTTGTTTATTTACTTTTATTTTTGTTTGTTTTTTGGATGGTAGCCATCCCGATAGGTGTGAGGTATGTATTTAGTTTTATTTTATTATTTTTAAAAGATTTTATTTTTACTTATTTATTTGACAGAGGGACAGAGAGAGAGTACAAGCAGGGGGAGTGGGAGAGGGAGAAGCAGGCTCCCCGCTGAGCAAGGAGCCCGATGCGGGACTAGATCCCAGGACCCTGAGATCATGACCTGAGTGGAAGGCAGACACTTAAGCGACTGAACCACCCAAGTGCCCCCTCACCTAAGTTTTAAAGGAGTCACAACAGTGCCTCCAGGTTGACCTCTTCTGGAATCACTGCTCCTTCCCTCAATCCTTGTTTCCCCTTGGGCAAGTTACTGAGCCTGTGAGGGCATTAACGGAGTACATTATTGTTAATATTCTTATTATTCCTGGCTGTAGGTTTTCTCCTACATCCTAATCAGAAACATGGTGTTTCCAAAGTATTATGGTAGAAACTCGGTCTTAGAGCCAGCAGGCATGGAACTGAATTCCGTTTTCCCACTTTTTAGTTGAAGGACCTTGGACAAATATCTGGGTCTTAATTTCTTTATCTGAAAAGAAAAAAAAAAAAGGCGGCATGACCCTGGGCACCTCATGGGACCTCTCTTTTACAACTATCCCCCCCGCCCCCGTCCAAAACCTAGAGGTTTTCTCCCCTAGCTTTATTGAGATTTCATTGACATGTAACGCATGTACAATGTGCTGACTCAGATACACGATCTATTGCAAGATGATCACGACAATAATGTTAGCTAACACCTCCGTCCCCTCAGATAATTACCTTTTTTTTTTTTTTTTTTTACGCATGTGGTTATAACATTTAAGGTCTACTTTCATAACCACTTTCAAGTCTGTAAGACGGTATTGTTAATTATAGTCACCGCGCTACACATTAGATCCCTGGAAGTTATTGATTGTGTAGCTGGGAGTTTGTACCCTTGGAGCAAAGTCTCTCCGTTTCACACACCCTTTGGACCCTAGCAACCACTATGCTGCTCTCTGGTTCTGTGAGTTCAGCTGTTTTAGATTCCACATACAGGTGAGAACATAAGAGATTCTTCTTTCTCTGTCTGGTTGATCTCACTTAGCACAGTGTCCTCGTAGTCCATCCATGTTGTCACAAATGGAAGAATTTCTTTCTTTTTTTAAAATTTTTAAAATTTCTTTTCAGCATAACAGTATTCATTGTTTTTGCACCACACCCAGTGCTCAATGAATTTCTTTCTTTTTTAATGGCTGACTGATACTGTATTGTAATTATGGACATTGTTTTCTTTATCCATTTATCTGTTGATGGTCTCTCGGGTTGTTTCTGTGTCTTGGCTACTGTATGTAAGTGATGCTGCGGTGATCATGGGGTGCAGAAATGTCTTTGAGGTAGTGTTCTCCTTTCCTCTGGATATATCCCAAAGTGGGCTCCTAATAGCCTTACATTGTGCTTTCACCTTATAATTTCCCACTCACCATTCGCTCCCTGAAGTTCAAGCTTTCCTGTGAACTGCTCTGACCCTCTCGCTGTGAATTTCTGATTGCCAAGTCAGGAGATGCTCCGGGCCTCCATGTTCCTTGACTCTTTTGCTGTGTTTGGCCATCCGTGCTGGAGCACTTCATTCTTGTTGGGTCCTGGGGTACCACTTGCCTTTGATTTTTCTTTTCCCTTTAGATAGTTCTCTCTCAGTATCCTTCTAATTCTCTACTCTTTCCAGGATAGGGCATCAGCCTCCACATATTTTCTGATGACCCTCGAATCTCTATTTCCAGACCTTCTTTTCTGAACTCCAGACTCCTGGATCCACCTCCCTCTTGAGCTCCTTAAAGTCAGCACATCCCAAAGTGAGCTCCTTGCCTTCCACTCCACTCAGTCCCAGCAAGGTCCTCGAAGCAGCTGGGCCCACAACGTGGTGCTTGTTGGTGTCCCATTCCCAGGAGTGCTGGTGCCGCTCATTTTCTGTTGCCCCACCCCCACCCCTGCGGCATTTGGCTCAGTCTCCAGATTTTCCCAACCATCTCTCTTGCTCTTCCTTCTGTCCCACTTCTGCCCTGCCTGGTGCTTCATGCCTAGTTGCCCTGCAAGAATATGGCCAGAGCCCACCCCCCCCCGTACCCCTCCCCCATACTGATCTGGTTCACTGTTCTGTCTGGACCCCCTCCCTGTCATTACTCTTCCTCCACCTGAATTCTGCACTGGGGATCAGTGCCACCATTCACTGTATACCAAGGCCAGAGATCTGGGTGTCATTCCGGACTCTCCTCATTCCTTCCACTTGGGACCCACAGCTCAGGGGCACTAAGACTGAAACTGCTTCTGCATGGCTCCCAAGTCCTCCCCTCCTCCACGCCTTTGCCACCAGTTTTCGTGTTCAAGCTATGGTCATCCGTCTTTGCCTCATAGTTTGTTGCTTTGTCTCCATTGTTGCCTCCTCCACTGGCCATCCTCTACTCTGCTGCTAGATCTACAAGCTGGTGCTCCAAGCTGCTTAAAATCTGAGCATCCCTTGGGCACCTGGGTGGCTCATTCAGTTAGGTGGCTGCCTCCGGCTCAAGTCATGATCTCAGGGTCCTGGGATCGAGTCCCTGGGCTCCCTGCTTCATGGGAAGTCTGCTTTCCCTCTCCCTCTGCCCGCTGCTCCCCCTGATTGTACTCTATCTCTCTCTGAGTCACATAAATAAATAAAATAAAAATCTTTAAAACACAAATAAAAAAAACTTGCGCATCCCCTTGCTGTGGGATCAAGGACCCATTCCTATGAATGGCACACATAAACGCCCTGTGGTCTTTTCTCGCCATCTTCATCTCTTACCTCTCAACTCCCTTCACCTTTGAGCTACACCAGACCACTCAGGGTTGCTTTTTTTGTTTGTGTTCAATTGCATGCACTGTCTTCTGCCTCTCTCTCCACCTTGTCTTCCTAGGAAATTCCCACTCATCATTTGAAACTCGCTTCATCGTTGTCCTCTCTGTCATGATGAGAGCAGCTAACGTTTGCATGTGCTTGCTGTGCACTAGTCACTGGTCTAAACACAAAATGAATTATGGGGTCCTCCCAACAACCCTCTTGTGGTACCTGTAGGGTAGGCACCATTATGATCATCCTTGTTTTACAGTGGGGAAATGGAAGCACAGAGAGGTTAAGTGTCTCATGCAGGATCACACAGCTAGCAAACGGGAAGCTGTGATCTGAAGGCAGGCAGTCTCAATCTGGACTTTGGGTTGCTTCCCCCGGAGCAGTCCTGGCTATGTTAGGCAGAGGTGGCCACTTCCTCCTCGTGCTGCCCTGACCTCACCTGCCTCAAATACATCTCTATCACAGCATTTAGTATACTGTCTTTCAGGTACACAGTGAGTCCCCTGGGGGCAGACCTGCCTTTGAGTCATGCTCACATTCCTGGTGCAGGGGACCCCAACTTGCCCATTATATATCCCCATCGCCCTGTGGTACACATTCATCAAAATTCTTTTGAAGAGAAACTGAAGGAATATAATGACTATTAGTTGAGCAAATGATTAGAGAGAACCTTTTGTAAGGTGTAAAACAGGGGTTGGCCAACTATGGGCAAATCTGGCCTGCTGCCTGTTTTTGCACTGCCCACAAGCTAAGAAGGGTTTTTTATAGATGAATATTTACAATCGATCTGATGATGGGGAACACTAATTCTAAACCTCAATTAAATGAAATGTTATCCCTCCCAAAGGAATTCTGTTCTTCCTCACTAGATTCAATTGTTGTTACTGTCTTTTGAGTTTTGTCAAAAACAAATTTGTCAGTAACAACAAATCTGAGGATATGTGTGTGTTCCTTTATATGTAAGTACTTAAAGGACATCCTCACTTGTGCCTCTAGGCTCACACACCCCGAAATATTTACTCTTGTCCTAGAAAAGTGTGGCCCTTGCTCAAAGTGCTGTTTATGTATCCGTGTTACTGTTACTGTTACAGTACGATGGGGGGAATTAAGAAATGTAAAATGTTCTGGCATGAATGTTCGATTAGATGAATCAACGCTTGCGAAGCCTTGGGCAGTAAGGGCTAAACAGGTGTTCTTTTTCTCTTTTATATTCCTAGATCTTATTTAGGGTAACACATGGTTGGTTGGTTTGAGGGTAGGTGACTTAAAAAATATGACACAGAGTATCTTGCTTCACTGCCTGATCCTGGCAGTTAGTCAGTGGTGTCCAGGACAGATTGTATACAATGTAAGTTGGAGACAGACTCTTTTTTACATTGTTAGGGCCCCACATTCCTGGTGATAGGGACCTGGACTGCTGGACATCTAATTATTTACGAGGCCTTGGAGAAAGGCAAAACTCAGCGGGAGCCAAAAAGGAATCTTTTCCACACTCTTTTTTTTTTAGAGACTATTTTTAGGCTTATGTCCACATATATATTTTTGCTACTGGTCTTAGATCTTTAAAGTCTTTAAAAATTTATATTCCGAGTGTTTTTCTCTTCATTTTTCATTTTATTAAGAAGAAACTATAAATAAAACTTAACAATGCCATCATTTTTCATTAGCTCTAATGGCTTTGTGACAGGATGAAAGCTCACATAGTGTCATGTTTGATTTTTTTTTTTCTTCTTCAGATGCTGTCAGGCTAGATCATTTAGAAATATTATAAAACCTTTTGTGCTGAAGGAGAAAGCTTTTGACTCCAAATTAAAACAACAACAACAAAACAAGACATGTGCATTACATCATGTGAGACATTTGTAACTTCTGGAAGCTCTTCTAAATCACACATACTCCTTTGTCTTCACATTGTTGTGTTTCTTATATTTATAATCTCTGCCCCCTGCTGCAACGTAGCCTCCAAAATAATTTTAGAAATCTAAGAGCCTGTGTTCTTATTTTCTTATACTTCAAATTTACCTTCAATTAAAATCTGGATTTCTTAGGTTATAATTCTGGAGCCGATTGTCCGGTTATTTTAATAGGAACATTTTAGGCCTGGATGGGTCCAACCACATTGTTTACAAGGAAGAAAGTGAGGCCAGAAGAGAGATTAGCAAATACACTCATGGTCATACGACTAGGTGGTGGCAGAGCAAAGACAAGCGCCCGGACAAGACCTACTTGCTGAAACTTCCTAGCTGAATTTTTTCCCTTTTGTAATTTTTCAGGAATGAAATCATCCAGAAACTTGTGTGGGAAGAAATAACAAAAGTCCAAGTTCTTATTTTAAAAATTAAGTTGTTACAATTTAAATGATTTTTGATGCTGTAGACATTTCAAGTTGAGTCCCTGGTTTCAGGAAAATAATAATAAGGTACTTTTAAAATGTACTGACTTTCCCATCAATGTTACTGTAGACAGATTTTCTTGGGACTTGATACCCTTGTTCGCGGTGGTAGGTGATGTCGAAATACTAGACCCTTGGCATCTAAATTCAAAGCAAGATGGGAGGGGCGCCTGGGTGGCTCAGTGGGTTAAAGCCTCTGCCTTCGGCTCAGGTCATGATCCCAGGGTCCTGGGATCGAGCCCCACATCGGACTCTCTGCTCCGCGGAGAGCCTGCTTCCTCCTCTCTCTCCCTGCCTGTCTCTCTTGCCTACTGTGATCTCTGTCTGTCAAATAAATAAATAAAAATCTTAAAAAAAAAAAAAAAAAAGCAAGATGGGACTCTGTGTCAGCTAGCGGGCTCCTCAGGCTTGGTCCCCCAGGCCTGTCAGGGGGGGAGGGGCGGTCCCCCAGGCCTGTCAGGGGGGGAGGGGCGGTCCCCCAGGCCTGTCGGGGGGGAGGGGCCTGGGCTATCTGGCAGACGCCATGCCATCTTTGCTTTTGTGCAGTGGATCATTTTAGAAAATTACCTAAAATTCTGTGCCTTGTGTCTGCTGTTTTATTAATGGGTTTTTTTTTTCTTAGGACAGCTGCCTGCATTTGCTTACGGGCAGAGTGGGAAGGAGCTGAGTAACTATACAAGGGCTCAGAAGCATGCATTAGGGTAGCCATCACTTCCAGCTGTTTACTTACCATTTAAGGAAACTCCTACCCTTTCCTTTCTAGAAGACGTCATGGACACTAACCGACTATTTCCAAAGTACAGTATGCAATATGTGGAAATCCAGTGGCTGCCCCCCTGGGAAAGTCATCGTGTTTTCCAGTCCTGGCTCTAATCCCAGGTCAACACCACCGTGATCTTCCTTTCAAATGGTTATCTTTTTTTGTTTTTTGTTTTAACTTTTTTACTTCCTGAAAAATTAATTATGAGAGTTGTGCTTTCTAAGATTTACCAGTAAGGGTAATCCAGTGATTTCATTTGGAATGTAAGACCTGAAATGGGGGCAGATATCTCTACAAAGCAAGAAGCGTCAAGTGAGTAGAGGCGCTAATACTGTACTTACTGCTTGTATGTGGGTAGTTGCCAAAAGCATAATGGTTTTCTGGAACACTGTGTTCTGACTCTAGTTTGTACATCTGTTGTATCTTTCTAGCCAAAAGGAAGTGGAGAGTTGTGAAAATATCAGGCAAGTCGAGGGCCAATTACATAGTTATTTCAAGTCACAAGTTTACTTTCACCTGGGGGACAGGTAGCAAATGCCGGTAGAGATTGACTGACCCCCATGAGAGCTGGGGTCCGATGGGGGTGAAGTCTAGGTGATTGGGGCTGGGGCTGCCACCAGGGCTGTTGTGAGGGCTGGTATCAAACATGGTTGATTACAAACAGGTAAGAACTAACGACCTCGATGTGAATGAACAGGGACTCCCCATGGGAAAAAGCGGTCTCAGAGAAAGTCTCGGGTCAGGACCTGAGTTAATTGGGGAGCGATCAGGTAAGGCATGATCAGACTGAAACTGTGAGAGCGGGCTGCATTCATCATGGCTCACTCAGTGAACCAGAAGCCGTTTAATGCCAGGACTTAGTTACAAAAGTCTTTGAAAGATCTGAAAGCCAAGTAGGGGATGATGACGTTACCCAGAGATTAGCAATAGCAGGAAATCACTATCATCCCCGAGGCTGGTGGAACAAAGAGAGGGGGTTTGTTTTCATCAGAGGCCAAGAGCTGGGTCTCCCTGGAGGCTCCTAGAAGCAGCCAGGACCATGGGGGCAGGGCCTATCTAGTGGGAGCTGGAGGCTTGGAGAAGACAAAGCCACTGCTGGAGATACCACCCAAAGCAGAGAAAAAAGGGAAGAAACACTCTGGCTTCTTCCTCTCTCCCATCCTCCAGTCTTCGATTTAAACCTTGCTGGAGCCAGTTGGCAAGTGAGTGTGGAAAAGATTGTTTGCAGGGGAAGGGCAGGGAATGGATCGAATTACAAACAGGCACATGACCAGCTTATGGACAAGAGCCTGGGGCAGCGTTGGAGGGAGACTCAGTGCTGGCAAGTTTTGAGCTGAAAAGAGACTGCGGGCTCATAGATGCTATTGGAGCAGCACAACAATCCTTCCATGAAGGCTCAGAGGGCCCAGAGTACCAGACTCATCTGATTTTCCCACGCTCAAGCCTGAGAGTCTTTCTTGCATGAAGTGACCGTGCTCCTTCTCTGGCCCATTGCAAGCTCGGCCAGATTTGGAGGAAGTGGTACCTTTTCAGGATGCGGGTTTTCTTTGTTTGATTCCCATGGCCACGTTGAAGGCTTAGCAGCTGGCCTTTGACCAGGGATCCCCAAACCTCTCTTTAAGTGGCCAGAGCTCTCTGCATCCAGAGTGATGAGGAATCATGGCAGTAAAAACCGAAAGAAAGGAAAGTTCTGTATGGAAGGGTCCTTTCAGGCCTTCACATCCCAGATGGCCTCAGAGGCACCACTTTTTGAGGTAGTCATATAAATTCTCAGCCATGACTTTGGGCATCTTCTGGTCTCTGTCCCCCTTCCAGGTAGTCATACTTCTCAGTGATCACTGTCTCCAGTGTCTTCATCACAGACAGGGAGCTCACTGCAGGTAGGACATCACGTTATCTGCATTGCAGAGAAGGGATGAGGTCAGCTATTTGTAACCATGGTGAAGTGTCCCTTATTGAACTATGAACATACACCAGGCACTGGGCAAAGTGCTTTAAGAACAGTTGCGTGGTGGTGCTCAAACTTCGGTGTGAGTCAGAATCCCCAACAGGGCTTGTGAAGAGGCAGGGTAGTTTCCGCTTTTTATGGCTTCTCATTCGTTCCTGATATGGCAAGTCTACTGTGGTCCCCGAGGATCCGCACTTCTCACTAGTTTCCAGATGGTGCTGCTGCTGCTTATCCTGGGACACGCTTTGAGAACCACTGCATCCATGCCTTGGCTCTTCACGAAGTTATGGGCAGGTCTTGCCTTCCCCATCCTACAGCTGAGGAATTGACGTTAAAGAGGCCACATCATTAGTTCAAGGCCACTGGGCTGGGAGGCAGTGTAGGAAGCTCATCATTTAGGTCAGCTCGTGGTGTCCCCACTAGGCCCGCCAAAGCAGGCCTGGCCCATCATTAGGGCTTTCCCTGTGCTGGTGGAACAAAGAGAGGGGAGTTGCATTCGGCTTTGGGGCAGCAAGCCTGGACGGCTGCCACCCCCAGTGGTCCAGGCCATTGACCCCCTGTGAAATTTGTCATTTGGTCTCACAGCCCTAGTGGGTTATAAATAAAATAAAATTATATTATTTTTTATATGTAAAATTTTTTTTAAATATTTATATAAAAAAATAAAATAAATTTTATTCTGTGGTGGATGTGCATTGGTGTGTTATGTTTCTTAAAGAATTGGGCCCAGTTTGGGTTGGTTAGTGGATTTTACCTTTAGGTACAAAATGCCCCTGCTAGCTGAGGCTGGCTGGGTTGTCGAGGCAGTGAGGCCTGGAAGCCCCACTCGGTGGCCTTCAGGAGGGGTCCTCCGCATGACCAGCTGCCCTCTCTGCTGGGAGGGACATCTGGACTCATCACCTGCAGAGTGGGACATTAGCCACCAGCCTCAGACCTATTTCCCTTACCTCAGGGTATGGCCTGTTGCCCGGTACTTTGTTGCACAATAAACCGAAGATCTTTTTTTTTTTTTTTAAGATTTTATTTATTTATTCGACAGACAGAGATCACAAGCAGGCAGAGAGGCAGGCAGAGAAAGAGAGGGGGAAGCAGGCTCCTGCTGAGCAGAGAGCCCGATGCGGGGCTTGATCCCAGGACCCTGGGATCATGACCTGAGCAGAAGGCAGAGGCTTTAACTCACTGAGCCACCCAGGTGCCCCCTGAAGATCTTTTTAATAAACTCAGTCTCCTGTACTGATGTGCCCTGTGGTTGTCCCCAGTGACCTGCACCGGGTGGCTAGCTCAGACGCTTCACCAGCAAATCTGCCCTAACTTCGCGAGTCACCATTGCACAAAACAGGACACAGGAAGGCCCAGGGCTTGAAGGATAAAAACGGTGAGTTAGTGAGCATAACACACCACCTCCTTTCCTACTGGATTTGAATAACATATTAATTATTAACTCAGAGTATCTTTATTGTTCCATCTGCAAACTGCAAATGTGAATTCCAGCCATGTATTTTTAAACAGTTCTATTATGATCAAACAAATTTGAATATCTCATGCAGTTTATTGCAAGTGGGCTTTGCTTATAAGGAAAAAGCTGTTTTATATATGGTTTCTATTTTTTTCATTTTGGCAAACTGTAGCCAAATTCTGAGGAGAAATGCGGGCTGTTTACCATTTAATAGTTCTATATATCATCCTTGCAGTAGCTTCCATCATGTTCCCTTTGCAGAAATAGTGAGTTAAGACCCACAGTAGAGAAATCTACGCCCTGGGACCTGGACAAGATTAGAAGACTTGATGAATTTATGGCAATATAGATAACTAATCTGGGAAATACAGATTTAAAAACAGCTTCAGTTGGCTATAAATGCGGTTAATGCTGCCTCCTGGAAAGAAAGGATGTAAAATTATATTTTCTGTTACTTTAGATACCGATTTCAAAAGGATTCCTGTATTCATTGCCCATCAACATAGCCATCTACTAGACAATAACTACTTGTAATCTTTTTTTTTTCCTGAAACACATTTTAATTCAGATTCTGGTAAATTTGTATCTGCAGTTTTCTGGTTGTCTCTCAAGCAGCATTATATTTTGTATAATAGAGAATTCTCTATTATATTCTATAAAATATATACAAAATTCTATATTTTGTATATAGAGAATTCTCACCATCTTTGTTGTCGAATTTTTAAGGAGAAGCCAGAGTCTTCTGTAGTCCTTTGTATCAGTTATTTATTGCTACATAGCAAACCCACCCCGAAACAGGGTGGCTCAAAACAGCAGCAGCCATTTATTGAGTCCACAGAGAAGCACTCGGGGCAGGGTCGGTCATGGAAAGCCTGCACGTCAGGCATGTCAGCTGGGACGGCTCAAGGGCAGGGGCAGTTGGGGAATGTGGGGTGGAGTGGGAAGAGGCCACAGATCCTCTTCCAAGACCACCACTCACCTGGATGGCAGGTAGGCGCCGGCTGATGACCCGGAGCTGAGCTGGGGCAGAGGGCCTGGGGCCTTGGTTCGTCTTCATGGAACCACGGTAGAACCACAGTAGTTGGATTCTAAAAGCAATCCTCCCCAGAGAACCACGTTGAAAGCTACGATGTCATCTTCATGACAGCCTTGGAAGGCTCATGGCCTTACTTCTGCTATGTGCTACGGGTCAGGCCAGGTTGAAGGGCAGGGCCCTTAGGCTGTGCTTGTTGGGTGGTGAGAGTGGCAGAAGTTTGACAATGTGTTTCAGAACTGCCACAGCCTGTTAGGAGCCTCTGATAGACATTTAACGATGACTCGTCAGTGAATGATCTTGATCCCTTATTGACGGGGTGAGGGTGCCTGCTACCCGTAATTACATGGCTGGATTGGAGTCCATCTGGGCCCATTAGGTACGAGCTCAGCAGTGCTCTCTCAGGCTTGTACTGTGGTGGACCCAGGTTCTGTTGGAGTAGTGGGGATGGAAATCAGAGTGTGGTGCCCCTGGAACAATTGTGGGGTGGGTGATGGAGTGGAGACAGCAGGTGTGGATGGTGCTTTCAAAAATTCTTAGCTGAGATGAAAAGAAGAGAAAGGGGCAATAACATGAAGGTGATAAGGGGCCAAGAGAGTTTTTCCTTTCTGTTTTTCTATTTTTCTTTTATCAGGGATGGGAGAATTTGTAGGGTGACAGGAAGGAGCCAATACAAGTATACGGGGGTATTGTTCCCACTCACCTATGTGACTTAATTTCTCTTCCAGATTTTCTTAAGTGCAGAGATCCTGGCACACTGCCATATATAAAAGACACTTGATGTAGAACATTTCCCATAGAACAAAGGAATTTCACCTGTAGAAAAACATTGTTTATGAAATTGTTCACCACCTGTGGTGACCTCTTTTCTTCCCCTTCAGGGAGTGGCCCTTGGCCTGCCATTTTGTTTCACAACAGACCATGGAGATTGCTGGGTTCTGTGGCCTTCCCAGTGACCTCCACTAGAAATCTTAACTATGTCTTCTCCTCACCCCCACCTCAAAAAAACTCTCTGCCTATTTTCCCGAATCACCCACTGAAGCAAAAGAGGCCATAGGAAGACCTAGGCTTCAAGAAGCCCCCACTGAGGGCCCCAGGGACCAAATACGGACCTGAGTCACAGAGTCATTTTCTCTCAGAGCATCACCTGGTTATTTATGCTATGGGGTCTGAACACCTACTTCGGAGGGATGTTGTCAGGAAGGTCTTGAGATGGATCACATTTGTAAAAGGGCTTCTTAAACTGTAAAAATTAACTGCAAAGCACTATACAAATAAAAGAAACTAGTTATCTGTAGGCCGGTAGGCCGGTATGGGTATTTATATTTTATTAGAATCTTGATTTTATTTCTTGAAGGGTTGTATGGTGTCTGTTTCAGTCACTTTTCCATTTTTTTCACTTATGTAAGAAACTGGCCTGGAAGTGTCACAATTGAAAAATTGCAATGATTTTTTGCTTCATGATCTACAGTTGTAATAGACCCAGTAATAACAGTGCTCTCTGTCTGTAGTCTTTGTCTTTCCTTCTAGGGAGCGCAGACCACTGACTACTGTAAATAATGGACGGTGGCATTTCGCCTCTGGACCGGCGTGACTTTAGAGGCTCCTTTTTCTCTGACACATGAGAAATGGTTGAAGAAGACATTGCAGGAATTATTCATATTAGTGTGCTAATGATCCAAGGCCTACAACATGGAGAGAATAGTACAATTCAATTTATAATTCATGCTAATTAACAGCTCTATGAAAAGAATTTCAGCTTTAACTTCGTTTGTAATAACTGGCGCATCTGTACAGCCCTGTATGTTTGATGATTGTGACGGGCGCGTATGTACCATTTCTTTAGGACGGTGTCTCTTTCAGTGTGACTGCACTCTTTTCTAAACTAAAGTTTCTAATGAGGACAGGGGATGAGATGCAAGTGTGTTTATCTCCTAAGCTTTTCTGCTCAGGAGAAGAAACGTGTGGGTTTTAATGGATGCGTGAATGTGTGGCTGAGGAATTTGTTGTTTGGGATACCAGCTGGAGAAAAACTCATTGGTGGATTTGAAGCCTCACTGATGTCTGCTTCATTCTGGTAGAGCAAAAGTCACAGATATCCCGCTGCACATTTTGTAGGACTTAATGAAAACAGAGGCCCCGAGACCATGAATATATCCGGACCGCAATAATAAACCACATTAAATAACGGAGACGGCATTGAAATGACCTGTCTTTGGTGTTTGCCTTTCTTAGGGTGTGTGCTTCTGTGCTCTATTTGATTTTGTCCCTGATGGAAATTTCTATGCCACGTGTGAGAGGTAGACATATGCGACCCAGCTGGACATGGAGTCAGAGAAGGTGGAGACGTGACAGGCCACAGGCCCTGTCTCCAGTCCCGCAACCACCACGATGACTCCATTTCCTGTCATTTCCCCGGGGGAGGGTGCTGGTCGATGCCGTCTCTCTCTGGGGTTGTCCCCTTTCCCACTGCTCTTGCCCTGGCCAATGTCTCCTTTTGTCCTAAATGAGGGGTATGGGAGAGCTGGTGAGAAACTCATCTGTGGGAGGAGCCTGAGTCTTACGTGGCCCATATTTCCACATTTAGGAAATTCCCGAGAGCACATTCGTTTTGGTTTGTGCTCTCATTTCCCTTTTGGGGACTCCCCTTCTGTGTGTCATCTTGGTGGGGGGCAAGCATTGGCCGTGGCTGGGCACAGACACACCTCCTTGAACAGCCAGCTGGACGGTCCTCCTTGGAGCTTTGAATCTTGAGCGAGTAGTGGGAAGTGAAAGGAGGGTTAGATCTGCTTGTGCCAGAGGCTCGGCTCCCTCCACCCTCCTGAGCGCGTCTCCTGTGGGAAAAAGTGGGACTAAGCTTTTGCTGGTTTTCTAAGGCCTTCCTAAGCTGGAAGGTGTTGGTTTCATCCCTCTATCCCAGAGGCCTGGCTGACATGGAGACCCTCTGGGTAGCCTCCGTGTTGCTGTTTGTTTCACACGTTCTTTTTGGCCTTCTAGTTTGGCACACTCCCATGGGGAGTCTGAGACGGAGCACCAATGTTTCCCGTCCTCCATTAGCCAAGGTTGGTTTTCCAGAGGAAAGGAACTAGGCTGCTTGCGTGTGTTGCGGACGGCTGAAGGTGGTCATCGCTGTGCTGTCTACCTTTGTGGGACACTTCGCAGTTCACTGAAGCATGTAGGCACCTGATTATTTTGATGTCTGAGTGTAGGTAGATACTGTTATCCAAGCTGGATGGGTGATCAGACAGCCTCAGTGAAGTGAAGTGACTTGCCCAGAGCTGGTGGTATGGCCGTTAATGAGCAGAAACAGAACTTGAACCCAGGCCTCCTGACTTCCAAGCCTCTTATTCCTGCCATTCGGATACGTCCGAGTTAGCCTGGTGATGGAACCTCCTCCCCTGAGATGCCATGCCTGCCAGATTCAGAAAATCTCTGCAACCAAGAGTTGCAGATCAAGAGCATTTTGAGTAGGAACGGTTCCCGGCCAGCATGGGGTGCCGCGAGCCGTCCCCTTCGGAGCTCCCCTGGACATGGCTCATGCTTAGTCCTAGAATGGGAATGATCAAGGGCAGCTAGACTGCCAGACCCGCTGTCTCACTTCTCCATCTGAGACCACGGCAGGCCCTGTGATGCGGATGGCCAGGAAGCGGGATCCCTGGGACGGTCCTGTCCTCTGGCTTGAATCCATCAGTAGCTTGATCACGGGACAGACGGTGTGACAGGTCAGCTCCCGGGACCACGTAGGTTACTTTGAAACTGCTCCCTTTACAGAGATCCTTATAACATGAATTTAAGAACTAGGTGATATGAACTAGGATCATCACCCAATAGCTTTTCTTTTTCTTCCCCCCTCCCAAGTCTTATGTGCTTATTCCTGATAGATTAGAATACACAAAAAAGTAAAGAAAAAATTGAAAATACAGACAAAAAGAAGACATAAAGAAAAAACTCTCACTCTCTTGCCACCCAGAAATAACCTTATCTTAACGTACATTTTTCCAGACCTTCTTTCTTTTAAATTTTTATCACCGTGTGTTAGGTACTCTGTTCTTGGTGTGTTTGTACACCTGATCTCATTAGGTCTTCCCAACATGCAAGGTATCATGACCTTCATCTTACAGAAAAGGGAACTGAAGCTCCAGGGGGTCTGCCTCATTTCAAAGGTTGTGCTCTTCACTGTACCCCTACGTGTATGTGTCACACACGCAGAGTCATTTAGTGAGTACGTATCAAGGCCCTCCTCCTAATCTGTCCTCAGGGCCGCCGGGAGAGTGTGGAACGTGTCAGTGCTATGCCACCGAGGGGAGTATCGTGATGCAAGGACAAATTAGGGTTTTGTGAGGCCCCACACCTATGCCATTTGGGTTTTTCTTTAAGAAAAAGAATATAACATTTTGAATACAGGATGAGATACAAAAGTGAATATTTACTTAGAATGAGAAGAGGAATAGCAACGAGTCACTGAAGCTTTAGAGAAACTCCCTTCTTCCTCCAGAGCTCTCTTGGGGCAGTTGGTCTGCAAAGCGTGCATGAAAGCCTTCCTCATTGGAACCTGGTGTTTCCTGCCTCCCAGAACACTCTACCCTCCAGGGCCCTGCTGCTTTTGCTTCCTTGGCTTCCCAGGCCGAGTTGGAGACCATGTACGTGGAAGACTCTGGATCTCGGGATGTGGGGAGGGGAGGAGTCCCCTTTCTGAGCTGAGAGTGGGTGTGGTCTTGGAGTCATCCCAGCAAGACAGACAGAAATCCTGTCCCACTCTAGAGAATATAAGTATTTGCTGGCATTCTCATAATGTTATGGTTTCATGTTTTGTCTTTGTTGGATCTACAATTTAATTTGATGAGTGTTTTAGAGTAAGGATCTACTAATTTTCCCCCCCAGATTTTAACCAGTGGTTTCCATTCACCTTGTCCCCTTGATTTGAAATGTCACCTTTATGATCTATTAAGTTATTATTTATACTTGGATCCATGTCTGGATTTTCTATTCTGTTGCATTAATAGGCCTCTTTATTGCTGGGCCATTACTCACTTAATCATTGGAATTTAGTCTATATTTTCATATTTGTGAGGGTAGGATCTTGCCCTGTCCCCTCAATAGCTTTTCTTTTAAAACAATTTCTTTTCTCATATAGTTATTATTTTAGGTAATGGTTAGAACCATTTTGCTAAGCCCTGAAAAAAATTTTTGGGGGGGGATTTGATTGGATTAGTATAAATTTTAGATTAATCTCTAAAGCCTTGAAATCTACATACCATTAAATTATTTTTCCAGAAATGTGGTATATCTATTTGTTCTATTTTACCTTTTTTTTTTTTTTGTCTTTTTGGCAAATTTTGAAGGTTCCGGGCTAGCTAGTTAATTTTTGTTATGAAAGGGATCTTATATCCCTCTTCTTTAACTTTTCTAACTGGCTGTTGTTGGTATGTAGAAAGGCTTTTCAAAAAGGAACATGACCCCTTACCAAATTTAGTAATTCTAATAATTTTTGAGTTGCCAGGCCTTTTGATCTTGTTTCCAGTGTTAGAAAACCATATTTGGGGTGATGTCTGAGGCATCAGATGCTGTAATGACTGGCCCTAGGCCGTGGGCGGTATCCAGGGCATGGTGACCTGATCAGGCAGGATTACTGATTTTAATAACGGTGACTGAGCAAATTGGGGTCAAGGTCAGGACACACAGAGCTTGTGGAATTTATTATAAATCACCAGGAGCCTGACAATATGAAAATCACACAGCACAGGTCAAATGTCTCAGTCAGACATTTAACTTGGCCATGGCCCGGCCATCGTCCACAGCTGTGTATCTGGTAACTGGTCTGTGCTGCTGCTGATGACAAATTAGCTTCCCCAGGGTCGGTCAAAGGGATGCTGTGTTCCGGGTGAACGTGTTTTACCTGCTCTTCACTGTGTAAAGGACACCAAACTGAACTCCCTGTAGATGAACCCAGCTAATAGGGATTTCCTGAATGTTTGGGCGTTTGCTGATGGTGATCTGTTGTTGGATTTGTGGGGGCCCCTGGGTGTAGCACCCTGCTTCTGAATGCAGAACGGGGCTATGTTTCCTTTTATCTGTGCTTACTGGAAAGACTGCTTAGAACCAGACCTCAAGTGTGGGCAGACGGGCTCCTTCCAGAATTAGCAGCCTGGCTCAGACTGTGTTGTGGCGTGAGTAACCTGAGACCGTATCTGCGACTTACCTGTGGTTTAGGCCGATTTTACTTGAACGTTGTTTCACACTGAAGCAATGTCATTTGTGGGCTCACACCCTGGTGTGAGTTAGTGAGGGTTCTACTGTGGGAGCAACAGAAGTGGAAGGACCACAAGTCCCAGGGGTGTGGTGATGACAGGGGTCATCTTTGTGATCTCGTGTGTGTGGGTGTGGGACAGAGCGAAGTACCCCCAGTGGGAGTGAGATTTAGGGAACCTGTTTGGGGAGAGTTGGGAATAATTTCATTTCTTATTACAAAGAGACCCTGGGAAGGGAAGTAAGCTAGCTTGCCAAGTCATTAGTAGACATTCTGATTAGACCTTCTTGGCACATTGCCTGGTGACTAGAAGCAGGGATAGGAGGGCCAGCCCCACGCCTGACATTTGTCGGGCCTGGGGCAGGAATATAAATGGTGGCTCAGCGACCGTGTGTCTAAATAAATATTTCAAAGTTACATGGCAACCTAGCTATGAATCAGGTTCTAACCCACTCTCTCGATAAGTAGACTTTCATAACAACCTGAACAGCCAGATTCGAATGTAGAATTCTCATGATCCTCAAGATTCTTGTTCAAAATCTCCCTGTGGTACATAGGCACTCCTGGTCTCAGGCCTCCAGTCTGTCTGCACTTCCTATGAACAGCCTCCCTTGTGCAAGCTGTGGAGTGGGGCTCCCTGGAGAGAGTGGACCCAGGCAAGTACAGAAGCAGGTTCCAGGACCTGTGATGGTATGGAGTCTAGGGGCCCTGTGAACCCCTGACCCCATGGAGGTGGCATGGCTGCAGGATGAGTAGGGTCCCGTAAGCATGGTGCCCCAGGTATGGGCCCAGCCTTGCGCCCAACGGGAGATTCACAGGGAAGGGGGAGGATGTGGGAAGAGTGGATGGAGCAGGAGGTGGGAACTTGCAACCTCAGTGTGGGTGAGGTACTCTAAGGAGGGAGATCAGGTACCCAAGCATGAGGGCCCTGGGGTGTGCAAGCTCTGATCAGAGAAATGCCCTTTTATTATTTCTGGCTTGTGGGCAGCATGTGTTGAGATTCACCGCTCAGCTGATACAGACCCAGTGGACATGCCCTGCCTCTTTCTCAGACCCGTCTCCTTCCCCAGGTCCTCCTCATATGTGGCTTCGGTGTTGGCGCTAACAAGGGTCCGCTGTGATGGAAGGAGCCAGAAGTGGGCCTGGGGAGGGGCAGAGGGCAGATGGCTTCTCTCCTGGTGCTGTCTCCTCTCACTGTTCTTGCAGATCTGCTCCTCTGGCCTTCACACCCTTGCCTCAAGGGTGCTCCCCCAACACCTGTCTCTCCACTTCCTTTCCATTCTCATTTTCTGTTCCCTTTTTTCCTGAGAATTTTCTTCATCCCCATGCTTGGTGGCAGTGGCTTGGCCGAGTCCCTGGGGGCTTGACAGGGAGGCAGGAGGTACTCCCCTTGCATCCCAGCAAGGAGAGGTGTTATTATAGCTGTACTGTATTCAGGTACTTTACAATTTAATGGGCTTTTGTGGGTCGACATGGAAACCTAACAGTCTCTAATAACATTATTTCTATGGAGAAATATGTTCCCAGTTTCAAAGAACTGATTTACAAGTGAACTTTCAGAACAAAACCTGTTTATTACGGTGGCTGTTATTTTTAGAATTTTGGGTCTGAAAAGAGCTCTGTGTACACCAGTAAATGAATTGAATCAAATGTAACCTGATGTGTGGGGGTCCCTCGCGGCTCTGAAGTTCTATGATTTTAGCCCACATCCCTCGTTTTTACAGGTGAGAAAACTGCCATCAGAGAATGTGAAGTGATAAAGCCAAACACAAAGCCTTGTCTGGAGCCGGGCCTCTGGTCCCCACTTGCTGCTCCCCTCCCTTTTTTTTTTTTTTTTCCATCAGGATGTGCGAGTGCCATTTTGATTGGCAGAGGATGTGAGCACCTGCATCCGTTTGGGGCTGGATAGCTCATGAGCTGTGCTGGGGAGCCCGGCAGACTGGAACCACGGTGGGCACTGTGTGCACAGGAGCCTTGGGAAAAGACGGAGGGCTGTTGTTAGGTTTCATGCACAGGAGCACGTTCCAGTGAGAGGATGTTTGGAGAGAAGCAGCAGGGATCACAGCTTTTTAGCATCTAGAGGCAGCTGTAGGGGTCATTTGATCAACATTCTCCAAGTGTCTCTGTCCGTACCTCAGAATGAGAGTGATCTGCAAGAACAGTGAGAGGAGACAGCACCAGTTAAATCTTTGGGATTTTTTAAAAACATAGCTGTAACTTTTTTTTTTTTTTTAAGATTTTATTTATTTATTTGAGAGAGAGGCAGTGAGAGAGCATGAGCGAGGAGAAGGTCAGAGGGAGAAGCAGACTCCCCGCGGAGCTGGGAGCCCGATGCGGGACTGGATCCCGGGTCTCCGGGACCATGACCTGAGCCGAAGGCAGTCGTCCAACCAACTGAGCCACCCAGGCGTCCCTAGCTGTAACATTTTTATAACAGAGCTGTGATAGCTACTTGAAAGCCTTTCCGTGATAATTCTAGCGTCTGGGTCATGGCTTCGCTGCAGTCTTGGATTTCCTTACCTTTAAGGATTCCAGTACAGAGAGTAATAGCTCCTGTTTCACAGAACTTCAAAATGTGTTTTCTCTGGTATCACTGGCACAACATCTGGGAGGCTGTTTCCTCACCTATAAAACCAGGATCGTGATGCGTCAGGATGACACGATGAGACATACATCAAGTACCAGCCCTGCGCCTGCCTGGGGCCGTGCGGCGCTCATCAGTGGTGTGTTTTCTGTTCTTGTCACCGTTGTCACTGTCACCAGGGATGCCCTGTCACGGGTGGGAGGCGCTTCTATCCACTCCTGAAGGGGTTGCTTTTCGCTTTCTGGCACTTCCCCCTTAGTTTGCATATGTTGCCTATTCAGAAAAGAACTATTTCATATTCTGAAGAGCCCTCCTTCATGGGTCAAGAGCTACAGAATTTCCTTCTTTCTTTTTATGTGTTCAGGATTTTTGGTTTTTTATGTTCCAGGAACTACTTTTGATTCCTCTCAGCTGCCTCTAAGTTCTCTCAGTTATGGCTTTTCTCTTGACCTTTCTCTGTGCCCTATTTGTCTTGGGGCTTCTTTTCTGAAGAAGCTGGGGCCATCGGGATGTTCCTGAAGCCTATTTACCTTCTCAGTTGGGTGCCCGATTTGCGTTGCTGTCAAGCATCATCAGTAAGTGCTCAGCTATGAGGACAAAATGAGAGAGCTCTTCCTACAGTTGAGCAATCCTCTTTTGTGGCTTCTCCTGGAATAGTTGTCATGGTCCGTCATTGGTTATTTGAAGAATTCCCAGTTTGGAATTTCCCTCTTCCTCTGCTGACCTTTGCCTGCCTGCCAGGTTTCAGTATTCCACACTCATTCCCATCATCGAACTTGATGGGGTGTGTCTGTCACAAAGCAAATAGGGAGACCTCTTTACACTTCCTGCCCAGCCCTTTGCCCCCCGCGCTGGGTGTTAAGGTTTAAGTGGTGTCCAACATTTGGGACTGGTTCCTGAGGAAATGACTTGGGAGTGTTTACAAGGTGGCTGAGTAGCATTTATATGGGATCTAATGTTTCTCAGACAATTGAAAATTCCAGTTGTCTGTGACTTTTAACATTGTCTACAAAGGAGTCCTTATAGCCTTGCTGAATTTGGGCACTTTCCCCCTAATCCAGATACTCACTCTCCAAAATGACTTCTCCATGCCTTTTCTTTTCTCCTCAAGCCTCCAGCATCTTCTCACCCTTCCTTAATATCAGCTGGTGGCCTTGCTTCTCAATTCACTGACAAAGTAAAGACATTTTGAGGACAATATATCCTTTTGGTGATGAAACTACACACACCCACCACATCTGCACTTATAGACTCTGACTTCCTTCCTATCCATACTCTCATCTGTATCTATCCAAGGCCTGCCCTTCTTCTTGCAACGGACTTTGTCCCTTCCCACTTACTCAACGATATTGCTGTAAAGTTGATCTTTGCTCCCTGCATCCTTAATTTTCCCTCTTTCCTGGATCAGTCCCATCAACACACAGAAATATCTCCTATCTTAAAAAATGCACTCTTGAACCCCTTTCTAGTTTTCAATTCTATCCCATTGTGTTCTTTTTTATAGTTTCTGTTCCTCTGCTGGGAACACCCAGCTTTCTGCTAATTTTAAGATAGTTTGCCTTGCGGAGCATGGCTATAATGGCTACTTTTTTTTTTTTTAAAGATTTTATTTATTTATTTGACAGACGGAGATCACAAGTAGGCAGAGAGGCAGGCAGAGAGAGGAGGAAGCAGGCTCCCTGCTGAGCAGAGAGCCCGATGTGGGGCTCGATCCCAGGACCCTGGGATCATGACCTGAGCCAAAGGCTTTAACCCACTGAGCCACCCAGCCAACTATAATGGCTACTTTAAAGCCTTTACTTGATAATTCTAACAACTGGGTCATATTGGGGTCAGCATCTGTTGATTGTCCTTTCCCTTGGGAATTGGTCACATTTCCCTGGTTCTTTGTACATTGAGTCATTTTGCATGGTCCTGAACACTGCAAATATTGCGTTGTGTAAACTCTGGGTCCTTTTGGAATCCTGGAGAAGTTTGTTTATTTATGTTTTTATGCAGGCAATCAGCATCATTCGGCTGCTAGTTCTAGCTCACCCTCTCTGAATAGTGGTTCCCATGCAGTTTAGTTTTCCAAAGCCTCTGCTTTCTGTTTTGGGTCTGTCCTGCCCATGGGCATCTCGGGGACTGACCCTGAGACTTGAGTGGGCCCACACACAGAACTGGGGGATCCCCTTCTCTAGCTGTCTCCTCTCTGTGGTTCCACTCTCTTGGCTCACAGGAGTCAGACAGATGGATTTCTATCTGAGGTTTGTGGGATCGTGGACCTCTGTGACTGGAGCCCATCCTTTGGGCAAGGCCTCAAGAGAAAAGAGAGGGAGACAGATGAAGGAGGGTTGGGGGAGAAGGTGAAGGAAAGGTGAGGTTGGGCAGGGAAATGAACTCTTTGAAGGTCACTTTTCCAACTTTTGATTCCTTTCTACAATCTGCTTGCCCCCCCCCAATTTATTTTATTGTGGTAAGATATACATAACATAAAATTCACCATCTTAAGTATACATCTTTTAAGTATACATTTAAGTATACATCTTTCATTGTATTAATTACACCCATACTATAATATTGCCATCACCACCATCAATATTTACAGCTCACTCTTCTTATAAAACCAGAACTCTGTATCTAGTAGACAATGACTCTCTATCCTCCTCTCCTGTCAGTTCCTGGAAATCACCATTCTCTTTCTGCCTCTATGATTTTGACTACTCAAATATGTCATATAGGGGCCCCTGGGTGGCTCAGTGGTTTAAAGCCTCTGCTTTCGGCTCAGGTCATGATCCCGGGGTCCTGGGATTGAGTCCCTCATTGGGCTCTCTGCTCCGCAGAGAGCTGGCTTCCTCTTCTCTCTCCCTGCCTGCCTCTCTTGCCTACTTGTAATCTCTGTCTGTCAAACAAATAAATAAAATCTTTTAAAAAATATGTCAGATAAATGGAATCACACAGTAATTGTCTTTTTTGTGACTGACTTATTTCACTTACCAGAAAGTCTTTAAGGTGTGTCCATGTTGTAGCATGGATCAGAATTTCCTCCTTCTTAAGGCTGAGTAATATTTCATTGTATGTACACCCCACATTTTGCTTATCCATTTATCTGTTGACAGAGGCTTGGGTTGCTTCAACATTTTAGTGATTGTGTTATT